>ML410157.1:0-136338 GCA_005239525.1 Nicotiana knightiana
TTTGGAATAAATTATATATTTGAGTTCGTGAGGTTATGGGTAATGTTTATCTTTGAAAATTTTCGAAACCCGGGCACACAGGCCCGAGGTTGATTTTTATCGACTTTTTGATCGGGGTTAGGAATTGTTATAAATTGGATTTTAATGGATATTTGCGCATATTTTAATGGATTTGCGTAATTATTGACTAGTTTTGGGGCGTTGTGCATCAATTTGAGTCATTGGACGAGCTTGGAAGCAGGTTATGAATCTTTGGAGCGAGGTAAGTCTCTTTTCTAACCTTATGAGGGGGAATTGTCCCCATAGGTGAACTAATTTAATATGTGCTACTATTTGTGGGGGCTACGTACGCACGAACTAACGAGAGTCCGTGCGTAGCTACTATTATGTTTATGTCCGGGTAGTCTAGGACCCAAAAGCATGTTCTATTTGCCGTACTTGTAATGTTACTGATGAAATTAAAATGTTTTAACCTTATCGAACTTGGAAAATGAATTCTGGAAAAGATTTAAATACTATCTTCATGACCATTAAAAGAGAAATTGTCATTTACTTAAGTACTTGATTTTCCCGATGTAGTCGGGGTGGATTGTTGGAATGTGCATGACTGTGTGTGACCGCTTCGCAATTTATATTTCGCGAGCAGGGTGATTTCTTCCACTACTCTCATGGGAGCGGGCCGTACGCCACGACAGGTTAATAGATGCATCTATGGTTCGAGCCGTTCGACCCTTCGGCAGTGCACAGTTTACATTTATGTTGGTTCGGGCCGTTTGACCCTCGGCATTGCTTGCGCATGATATTACTGCGTATTTGCTGTGAATTTTACCTGATTACTGGCCTGGAAATTTTATATTGTCAACTGAAATGATGAGGATTTTGAAATGTTAAACGTGAAAGAAATTGATGTTTATTGTCGCTACTTGTTAACTTGCCTATGATATCCATGCTTAGAGTCACCCTTGATTATATTAAATTGACCTCTAGCAAGTGTCAAATTCGACCCCTCGTCACTACCTCTTTGAGGTTAGGCGGGATACTTACTGAGTACACGTTGTTTTCGTACTCATGCTACACTTGTTGTGCATTTTTATTGCACAGGTACATTCATAGCTAGTGGCCCTGTTTGAAGCAGTGATGTGGCTAACTTGGAGACTTAGACGAGATGCACCATCCGGAGACGACCCGCAGCCGACAGAGTCTTCCTCAGATGTATTGTATTTATTTTAAATTTCTTGTCCAGTTTGTATTCCGGACAAGTATTTTAGTACAATGTATAATTCCTAGAAAATTTGCTCATGCACTTGTGACACCAGGTTCTGGGAAATCATGGGATTTATTCACTATTCAAATTTGTTAAGATATTATTGTTTACTCAATGGATATTATTAAGTGTTGGCTTGCCTGACAGTGTGGTCCGGCGCCATCACGACCTTAATGGATTTTGGGTCGTGAGAATTAATTTTGTTGTAATTAATTGCAGATCTAAGCCATGTCTTTCTTCCACCCTTTCTTCTCCCCTTCAAAAAATTCATTATATTCTCCAACTTCTTCATCTTCCTCCTCCTCCTCCTCCTCATCCTCCTCCGATCTTAAACTCAAAAAAGAGATTAGTTTTTCTGATTTGCAGCAATCAATTGATGATTGGAAGATTCCTAAACATCCACAGTCCACAATTTACAAGTCTTAACGATGGCCCTTAACTAGTGATTACAATATTTCTACAATTGAGAAAAACATTCCTCTTAAATCAGATAATGAGGAAATCAAACTTTTAAACTCCAAGTTTATAGAAAAATACAGGCAAAAATACAATTATCTCTATTTTGGTTTAGTACAAATTGTAGCTAGACCTCTGTCCAGAGAAGTTCTAGACACGTCTCTACTCCTCTGTCTTTGAGATTCTAGATTTTTAGACTGCAATGATTCCCTCCTAGGAATGGTAGTAACCAACCTTTGTAGTGGACCAATTTACTTTGATTGTTTTCCTAATTTTACAGTGTCTCTTAGAGATAGAAATATCTTAGATTCTTCAACTCTTAATGTTAAAATTGCTAATTATAAAACAAAACTGGATCCTTACCGGTAGACATTATTTATAGAATACAGTATAAAGCCATGAGTCTGGCCTTTAATACTGGAGCCATGAAAACCCTCCATAAAGGTGAAACTATTGTTTTCAAAACAGATCTACAAAGATCTCATTTGTCAATACGAAAACCCATTTCGTGGATCCAAGTTTCTCTACGACAAAACTGTTACTTCAAGATGCTACTCAAGCTGAGAAACAAAAAATACTACGGTCTCTCAGATCCAATAATATTCTAGCGGATCTGTAGCCATCTCCTTTCAAAGGTCCCTTAGCCAAATAGTCTCTGTCTCTTCCTCTTCGGCACAGTCTGAGATTCAGCCTAAAAGACATTCAATATCTTCCTTTCCTTCTAGGATCAAAACTGTTAATTTCGACTCTAGAATCCCACAAGCCAAGTATTTTTTAGAAACTACCCCTCCGACAGAAGTTAATTATGAACAACCTCAATCTCCCACTTACTCAGCTTTAGGTGCTAAATTAGGTGTTTTGGAAACAGGTTTTCAAATTGATAAAGAAAAACTTCTAGAAAATACTCACAACAAGATATTTTCAAAAGAACTAGATTTTTCCAGAACTTTAAGGGAAACGAAAGGAAAATGTCACAACCCAAGATCCAACACAGGTCGTGATGGCGCCCAACACCGGAGTTAGGCAAGCCAACACTTGTTTACTAGTGAGATTATCCTTATTTCACATACCAACCCCACATATTCAAAATATTTTTAAGCTTAGATCATTTAAATAAAAGCGGAAACATTAACCAACTTAAGTAAATACAGCCACTATGATCATGAACCAATATATACAATCCCAAAATATAGAGTCTACTATGTGCGTGCCAGGAACTAGTGTCACAAATCAACAGGAAAATATCTGTCAGTTCAATATCCATGAATTTAGTAACAAATAAATCATATGCATGCAGGCTAAGGACAACCGGCCGGAGTCATAAGAAAGTTATGCCCGTGCACTGCCGAGGATCGAACGGCCCGTACCAAAAGTGCACCTCTCCACAAAGTAGTCACATCTATGCACTGCTGAGGATCGAACGGCCCGTACCAAAAGTGCATCTCTCAATCCTCTCTATGCACTGCCGAGGATCGAACGGCCCGTACCAAAAATGCATCTCCCAATCCGCCGTGGCGTACGGCCCGTTCCCATAAGAGTGGGGGAAATCACACTCCGCTCGCAGAATGTAAATTGCGAAGCGTTCACATGCACGCACATTATTCCTTTTAAAAGTAAATACTTTTCAGTGAACAATTTCTTACAAGTTTTTCTCAAATTCCATAACTTCGGGGCCATAGGCAACATGTAAGGTTAATTCATTAAGCATATCGTTATATCAAGTAAAACACAAGGCATGATGTGGGCCTAACTACCCGGACATAATAGTAATAGTCGCTACGTATGGACTCTCGTCACTTTGTACGTACGTAGCCCCCACAAATTATCACATATAGAATTTAAATCACCTAGGGGGACAATTCCCCCTAACAAGGTTAGAAAGGAGACTCACATTGCGTCGAATTTACTCCCCGCACCGAGAACGCGCCCGAAACTCCGAACTCTACACCCGAGGACTCGAAACTAGCCAAAGGTCATACAAATACATTAATTTATATATAAAGCATGGAATTATCCTATTACTTAGCCAAATTCACCATTCTTGAAGAAAATCTAAAATCCGACCCCGGGCCCGCATGCTCGGATTCCAATAATTCTTGAAGGAAACACTCACCCTAAGCCTAAGGATCAATAATATACGACATTTACTTGATTTCATAGCTAATTCACGAGTAAATTCTCAAATTATCGAAAGCCCTAGGTTACTACGCAATTCTTGATTTTACACTAGTTATGTGATTAGACTTAACTAGGAATTCATGCATGAAGCTAATATTAGAGTACAATTTACTTACCTTCAATAACCAAGTCGTTTGCCCCTCTAAAATGGTGGAAATCTCCCCAAGGAAGAAGAAGAAGATACGGAAAAAGACTTAAATCCCGTGTATAAAAACACACTGTCTGAACAGCGTTTTCGTACCTGCGGCTCGAGGACCGCACCTGCGAAAATGGACTAGGAAGCCTGGGCCCGCACGGACTTCTGTCCGCACATGCGAGAATTGGCTTGACCACTGGGGGTCGCACCTGCAAGGCTGGGACCACAGGAGCGGTCCCGCACCTGCGACTGGTCAACCGCACCTGCGGTCACACCAGAACAGGTGCACCAACAACTATTTCGGCTGGTTTTTGGCCTCATGTGGTGTTTGGGAGGCATCTGGGCCAACCCGAGCCTCCGTCCAAATATACCAGCAAGTCCCAAGTCATAATACATACTCTCTCGAGCATTCGGAACACCCAAAACAACGCTAAAACTCAAAATCACACCTCAAAACCCCGAGAACCAAACTTAGGAATTTTAAGTTTTCTAGACTTTGCTAACAACGTGCTGAACCAACCTATACTATTCGGAATGACACCAAATTTTGCAGGCAAGTCATAAATGATATAAAGGAACTATTCCCTGTCTCAGAATTCCATTCAGACCTCGATATCGCAAAAACACGTCCCAAACCGTAATAGGAACTTAAGGAACTCTTAATTCAATATTGGGCGACGAAACGCTCCAGAGTCATCAGAGACCCATTCCGAACATACGCCCAGGTCTAGAATCATCATACGAAGCTACCGGAATCGTCGAAACTCGATTCTGAGGTCGTTTACTAAAAACGTTGACCGAAGTCAAACTTGGCCTTATAGGCCAACCTTAAGGAACCAAATGTTCCTATAGAACTCTAAGCACTTCCAAATCTCAGACCACCAGTCCCCGCAAGTCATAAATCATAATAAGCCGCTATGGGAAGTTTCATTTAGGGGAACAGGGTTTGATAACGCAAAACAACCGGTCGGGTCGTTACATTCTCCACCTCTTAAACAAACGTTCGTGCTCAAACGGGTCTAGAATCATACATGAGGTGCTGAACAAGTGTGGATATCTGCTCCGCATGTCCTCCTCGGACTCCCAGGTCGCCTCCTCAACTGGTTGCCCCTTCCAATGGACTCGTACGACAGAAACTCTCTTGGACCTCAACGGGCAGTCATGTCTATCAATAATAGCAACCGACTCCTCCTCATAGCCCAACCTCTCCTCCAACTGAATAGTGTTGAAATCGACCATGTGAGAGAAGTCGGCGTGGTACCTCCAGAGCATGGACACATGAAAAACTGGATGAACTCCTTATAAACTAGGAGGCAAGGCCAGCTCATAAGTAACCTCCCCAACTCGCCTCAACACCTCGAATGGACCTATAAACCTTGGGCTCAACTTGCCCTTCTTCCCAAACCTTATAATACCCTTCATAAGCGAGACTTGCAACATAACCCTATTTCCCTCCATAAATGATACATCACGCGCCCTATGATCTGCGTAACTCTTCTGTTGGGAGAACGCGCCCGAAACTCCGAACTCTACACCCGAGGACTCGAAACTAGCCAAAGGTTATACAAATACATTAATTTATATATAAAGGATGGAATTCTCCTATTACTTAGCAGAATTCACCATTCTTGAAGAAAATCTAAAATCCGACCCCGGGCCCGCATGCTCGGATTCCAATAATTCTCGAAGAAAACACTCACCCAAAGCCTAAGGATCATTAATATACGACTTTTACTTGATTTCATAGTTAATTCACGGGTAAATTCTCAAATTATCGAAAGCCCTAGGTTACTACCCAATTCTTGATTTTTCACTAATTATGTGATTACACACATTATTCCTTTTAAAAGAAAATACTTTTCAGTGAACAATTTCTTAAAAGTTTTTTTCAAATTCCATAACTTCGGGGACATAGGCAACATGTAACGTTAATTCATTAAGCATATAGTTATATCAAGTAAAACACAAGGCATGATGTGGGCCTAACTACCCGGACATAATAATAATAGTCGCTACGTACGGACTCTCGTCACTTTTTACGTACGTAGCCCCCACAAATTATCACATATAGCATTTAAATCACCTAGGGGGACCATTCCCCCTTACAAGGTTAGAAAGGAGACTCACCTTACGTCGAATTTACTCCCCGGACCGAGAACGCGCCCGAAAACCCGAACTCTACACCCGAGGACTCGAAACTAGTCAAAGGTTATACAAATACATTAATTTATATATAAAGCATGGAATTCTCCTATTAATTAGCCAAATTCACCATTCTTGAAGACAATCTAAAATCGAACCTCGAGCCCGCATGCTCGGATTCCAATAATCCTCGAAGGAAACACTCACCCAAAGCCTAAGGATCATTAATATACGACGTTTACTTGATTTTATAGCTAATTCACGGGTAAATTCTCAAATTATTGAAAGCCCTAGGTTACTACCCACTTCTTGATTTTTCACTAGTTATGTGATTAGACTTAACTAGGAATTCATGCATGAAGCTAATGTTAGAGTAGAATTTACTTACCTTCAATGACCAAGTCGTTTGCCCCTCTAAAATTGTGGAAATTGCCCCAAGGAAGAAGAATAAGATAAGGAAAATGACTTTCCCCTCTATGCACTTTCGAGGATCGAACGACCCGTACTAAAAGTGCATGTCTCAATATAATAATCCTCTTTGTGCACTGCCGAGGATCGAAAAGCCCGTCCCATAAGTGCACCTCTCAATATAATGATCATGTCTATGCACTGTCGAGGATCGAACGGCCCGTACCAAAAGTGCATTTTAAATCCGCCGTGGCGTACGACCCGCTTCCATGAAAATAGGGGAAATAACACTCCGCTCGCGGAATGTAAATTTGCGAAGAGGTCACATGCTGAGATGCACAATCAACAATCCACCCCGAATACGTCGGGAACACCAATACTCAAATAAATGACCAATTTCTCTTTTAAAAACCACATATAGTATTTAAATCCTGTTTTTCAAAATTCACTTGCCGAGTTTATATAACGTTTAATGACACAACCTTCTTCGGAAATACAATTGCCCCCGAGGGAAATAAATTCTCTTTTAGATGATTTAGAAAATAAACCCTAATATTCCTTAGTCAGTAAATTACAATTTCGATTATATTAGCAGTCTAATATCACAGACAAGATCACAGGTACAACAGGTAAGGCAGGCTAGTGGGTCCTAGGCTACCCAGATATACCATAATAGTAGCTACGCACGGACTCCCGTCACCTCGTGCGTACATAGCCCCCGAAAGTAATGGCATGTACTTAATAAATTCACCTAGGAGGACGCTTCCCCCTCACAAAGTTAGAGGAGACTTACCTCACTCCGAAATTCCAATACCGGCTTCCAAGCCCTTCCGATGACTCCAAAGGACGCACAACGCTCCGAAACTACCACATAATGGCAAAGCAATGAAAATTCATCCTAATACTCACAACAAAGTCAAATCATATACTTTCCCAACCCCGCTCAGAGAAATGAAAAAAATTCCCTCGGACCCACGTGCCCGGAAATCCGAAATTCTCAAAGATACATTCTACCCATAGCTCTACTAGTTCAATCATACCATTTACTCTACATTCCATACTCAAATTCGTGGCTAAATTCCAAATTTACATTTTCTAGGTTTCTTCAAAAAAATTTCCCAAATTACTACCAATTTCCATGCCTAATCCATGCATATAATATTGTATTTAGCTAACAAACGGAAGGAATTTACTTACCTTGATGCCTGACGAAAATCCCCCTTGAAAAGCTCTCCAAAATGGCCCATGACAATGAAAAATGGGTGAGAAATGAAAAAAACCCGACTTTAAAACATTTTGACCAGGCCTCCTTTCGCACCTGCGGTCCAATAGCCGCTCCTGCGGAAATTCCATCGCAGGTGCGGCTCTGACTCAACCCAGCATCACTCGGGAAGCGGTCCTTTCTTCGCACCTACGCTTCCGCAGGTGCGACCCATCTTCCGCCACTGCGGCCTCCTCAGCTCCAGCCCAATACTCGTACCGGCGGCGCCCTTAGCCGCACCTGCGGTCAAAGCCTCGCAGGTGCGGTTACACCAGATGACAGCAACCTTCAGCCTTCTTCAACTTCAAACATTGATCTGTTAACAACCCGGAATCCACCCGAGGCCCTCGGGAACCCGTCAAATTATACTAACTTGTTCCAAAACCTAATGCGAACTTGCTCGAGGCCTCAAATCACATCAAACAACATCGAAACCACGAATCGCACCTAAATCCAACTTTATGAACTTAGAAATTTCCAACTTCTACATCCGATGCCGAAACCTATCAAATCACGTCTGATTGACCTCAAATTTTGCGCACAAGTCATATTCAACATTACGGACCTGCTCCAACTTTCGGAATTGCATTCCGACCTCGATATCAAAACATCCACTTCCAGCCGAATTTCTCAAAAACCTTCAAATTTCTATCTTTAGCCAAATGACTTTAAAATACCTACGGACATCCAAATTCACTTCCGGTCACGCTCCCCAACTCCAGAATCGCCATACGAAGCTATTCCCAGACTCGGAATCCCAAACAGACATCAACAACACATAAATGCACTTCAAGCCTAAATTTATGAAATTCTTCAAAAATGCTGACTTCCACAATATGCATCGAAACGCTTCCGGGTTATCCAAAACCCGATCCGGACATACGCCCAAGTCCGAAATCATCATACGAACCTGCTGGAACCTTTAAATCCTGATTCAGAGGTCGTTTACTCAAAATTCCAATCTTAGTTGATTTCTCCAACTTAAGGCTTCTGAAATGAGAATTGTCTTTCCAAATCAATTCTAAACTTCCTGAAATTCAATTCCGACCACGCCCACGGGTTATAAGACCTGAAACAAAGTTGTTCACGACTTCAACCGCTGAACGACGCGCTAGAGCTCAAAACGACCGATCGGGTCATTACATTTTCCCCCACTTAAACCGATGTTCGTCCTCGAACGTGCCAAGAACTGCTCTAGAGCTACCTGAAATCACTGTTTAACACCCCGAGAACCTGCCCGTGCTACCACAACCCAGTTGAGTACATTAGCTTGATCACATTTGAAGATTTCTTCTTCAATCCATATAATAAGCTTAGAATTCATTCAAAACCTGAAATTTCTCGGCCACGCCTAGTACCTATATATAAACACCGTATCAATTACCACATGACATTCTAGAATATGACTGCATACAATGACGTTCCCTGAACCTTAATAGCCCAAAACTCCACGAATCTTATGCTCCCAATGCACCTCATGATATATATATATATATACATACATCCTACTATAATGCTGACGATACCACCACAACAGAGGAAATGTGCAGAAATTCATACTCAACTGCAGAGTTAACAAATCCTTGAATACCAAATCTTGACTAGAATCATCACTTCATTATGAACCTGAGTAATGGTATTTGTTCTTTAATATACACTTCACATAACCTTATCGCACTGATCCATGATCCGATGGTCCCATCTCACCCAGTATGAACTGCTCAGACAACATATCACCCCAAACATGACCAACAGCCTCACATGATACCACATCGTGCCAATAGACCATAACTTGAACATGATAATAAGAAATGATTCAGGAAGGAACTATTCGATTCACGCAACTAATATGAATTCTTATCAGAAAATAGGAAGTAGAACACAAGAGAATAAATATAGGAACCTTACTCATCATCACATTGTTGCGGCGTGCAACCCGATCCAGATAACATAATTGTGGCGGCGTGACACCCGATCCAAATATCATGCCCGTGGGGCGTGCCACCCGATCCAAATAACATAACTGTGGCGGCATGCCACCCTATCCAGATAACATAAAATTCATGTAAGGAAACATACACGGAGCTGAAGTGCTCACTATTACAAATTTCTAAATATCGATCATAAACACGTTGAGTGCATAATACCATCCCGGGGAGACTGATAAAGCCATATGCTTACAAAACTCGAGCACAACTGAGGTGCAACATATACATATACTCTGGATCTCAAGAGCCTTCCTGCTCACATAACATCATCACTACGCGGGACCTCAACACATAAGAAATTATCAAGACGTTTCACAACTCACACGGCACAATCATAATAGCACATGAATTTGACGAAGAAGGAACAACATTTGTCGTGCTAATACCCTTCCATGAAAAGCGATCTACTGAAAGGAACATGCCTGGCTCATACGGAGCCCATAATCATATTTAAATCCATTCACAAGCATCGAGCCACTTTGCTCGCACAAACTAAGCTAATAGGTTTTACCTGGGTCCATATTAACCCACATTCTCTCATAATACACAAGAACAACCATCATCACCGGGACAACACCCCAAAATCCATACTTAACTGGACTGCACGCCTTCCAGGCGTAAATTCTCAATTAAGCAATATTGCACTTCTTTAAACTCAGATCAAATCTTCAATCTATCAAGTGACTATATATCACACTTTATACAATCTTTTCGCAGTCCTGCTTCCACGACCTTCCACACAAGGAAACAAGTATGCCTATCCATAACACCGACCACACCAAGGTCGCAAAACACAACAAGAACCCATGACCAGGGTACAAAGCCTCTTTCACCGAATATCAATCTCAGGTGACACTGAAGATAACACCAGCTTACTCTGAACTTTCAAATCACTTTTTCTTGCTCTTCCGAGCTCATGACATCCTTATTAACACCGAACCACAATCTCGAATCTTACTCCCAGTTACACTCTGCTTACCATACCTAACATGCAAACATGAGGTAGCGCAAGAATTCCATCATAACTTCTGAACACTTCATCACATAAAAGTATCTTACTTTACTCAATTCGAGAGTACAATCTCAACACACGAGTGAATTCCCACTATCAGCCAATCATGCAATTTCTTAAGTAGTAGTCTATACCACCATAACCCTTTCGGGATACGCCTACACCTGACAGGACATATCACTCAAATGCTCCCACATGAGACCCGTTACGACGACCGACAATCCCCGCACACACTGGCACAAACCACATGTATAACTAAATCACATCAAAAGAACCGATCACTGCCGCAAATGTGCCATTTCAACCATGGCTAATCAACTTATCTTCTTTTAATCATCTTCAATTGCTTCAGGAATTATAGCAACTTCCTTCAATATTATCTTGCACGCTGAAACATATCATAGAACATCCCAACCACCGTCCCTTTTCTCATAAATTACTCTGCAAAAGCTCGATTCTCGATCATACTGCTGCCTGAAATCCTTAAACGCCGCATTCTTAACTTTGGAATTTACTAGGACCCCTATTGAGAGTCACCCACTCTGACTGGCCCCGAATACAATCAACTCCAAGGCTCTCCTAGCACAGGAACACCTTTTTCAATGAAACATGTGACTGAGGCACTATCCTTACAACTCGCCCATGCCTTAAGCATAAATTCTGAATCTTCCAAAGCCTAACCCTGGCCCGACATGGCTAACTTTTGCACTCATCGAATCCCACGCACAATCACCATTTTAATCCTTTCCCTTAGTTGTAACAACTTGCCGATACGCCGAAAATCCGCAACCCTATGATAACACAATCCTACAACTCAACTGCAGATGGTGGGACTCCCCCACTTAGCCTGAAGCTACTCCTTGTACCACTCTAGACCCTGCTGGGATCATTTCTCCTTTGATAACGCAATCTATCTCAACCAATCCGTCCAACTCTTCCAGATCATCTTGCTAGCGCACCCCAAATACTCAGATTCTCTAGCCTCATTCTCACATTCTGCCTCCTATCGACTAGCCACTAAAACCCCTCACAGAAACCTGCCGACCCCGCCATTGCTAACCTATTCACAGAAGACAACCCACCTGTGGAAATCACCCGTGGACGCCTTCCAACGACACTGAAATGCACACTCTCTGCGACTTTAATACCCCATCCTACGCCCTGCTTCATAGCAAGCTCTTCGCGATGCGTAAGATTGAGTAGGAATGAACATAGGAATAAGCCTCAAAGGAATAAACTCGCATGATAAGGAATCAAGATGGGAAGTACTCCTAACAGCCCTGTAGCCTCTCGAAGATAAGTACAGACGTCTCCATACCGATCCACAAGACTCTACTAGACTTGCTCATGACTCATGAGACCTACGGTAACCTAGCGCTCTGATACCATGTTGTCACGATCCAAAATCCCTAAGGTCGTGATGGCACCGGACATCAATGTCAGGCAAGACAAATCATTAATTAATTGAAATAACTTTCCAGTTTTAACATTTATGAAAACATTTTCTTTCACTTTATTTCATATTAACCAAATAAAAATCTGTTAATTAAAAATAATGGTTTGAATACAACACTTTAATAAATATAACCCAACACATCCCAGAACCCGATGTCACATGTACATGAGCAATTTCTAAGAATTTATACAAACATCACAAAACCTGTCCGGAATACAAATTGGACAAGGGAATATAAACTGAAAGTAAATACAGTACGAGGGAGACTCCGTCAGCTTCGGATCGCCTCCGGATGATACAGCTCGCCTAAGTCTCCGAATCCTCCACATTGCTATGAAAGTACATGTGCAATAAAATGCACACCAAGTGTAGCATGAGTACGAAAACAACGTATACTCAGTAAGTCGCCCGCCTAACCTCAGACAGGTAGTGACGAGAGGTCGAATTAGACATTCACTAAGGGCTAGCAAATTTATTTAACATTGTAAGATGAACACGATAAGCATGCAAAGGCAGTAAAGAAGCATGTATATAAGGCACTGAACTCGAGGTAAATACTGGAAATAAACAACCAGTTACCACTTTCTCATTATTTTTCCAAAATATCATAAATGAACAATCTCTTCTTTATTTTTCCCCAATTACTTTATCACTTCAAAATCATGAAGAAAAACATTTAACAATTTAGCATGCGCATACGGGATAAGGACAAACTGCATGAGCCATCATAATAATCAACTTTGTGCACTGCCGAGGATCGAACGACCCGTACCAAAAATGCACCTCTCAATAAAAATACTCATGTCTATGCACTGCCGAGGATCGAACGCCCATACCAAAAGTGCATCCCTCAATATAATAATCCTCTCTGTGCATTACCGAGGATCGAACGGCCAGTACCAAAAGTGCATTTTAAATCCGCAGTGGCGTACGGCTCGCTCCTATGAGAATAGGGAAAATAACACTCCCCTCGTGGAATGTAAATTTTTGCGAAGCGGTCACATGCAGACATGCACAATCAACAATCCACCCCGAATACGTCGGGAACACCAATACTCAAATAAATGACCGATATCACTTTTAAAAACCACAAATAGTATTTAAACCTTTTTTTGGAAATTCACTTGCCGGAAATACAATTGCCCGCGAGGGAAATAAATTCTCTTTTTAGATGATTTAGAAAATAAACCCTAATCTTCCTTAGTCATTAAATAAAAATTTCAATTATATTAGCAGTCTAATATCACAGACAAGATCACAGGTACAACAGGTACGTAAGGCTAGAGGGTCCTAGGCCACCCGGACATGGCATAATAGTAGCTACGCACGGACTCCCGTCACCTCGTGCATACGTAGCCCCGGAAACTAAGGGAATGTACTTAATAAATTCACCTACGGGGATGCTTCCCCCTCACAAAGTTAGAGGAGACTTACCTCGCTCCGAAATTCCAACACCGGCTTCCAAGCCCTTCCGATGACTCCAACGGATGCACAACGCTCTAAAACTACCATACAATGGCAAAGCAATGAAAATTCATCCTAATACTCACAACAAATTCAAATCATATACTTTCCCAACCCCGCTCAGAAAAATGACAAAAATTCCCTCGGGCCTACGTGCTCGGAAATCCGAAATTCTCGAAGATTCATTCTACCCATATCTCTACTAGTTCAATCATACGATTTACTCTACATTCCATACTCAAATTCGTGCTAAATTCCAAATTTACATTTTCTAGGTTTCTTCAAAAAAATTTCCCAAATTCCTACCAGTTTCCATGCATATAATCTTGTATTTATCTAACAAACGGAAGGAATTTAGTTACCTTGATGCCTGACGAAAATCCCCCTTGAAATGCTCTCCAACATCGCCCATGAGAATGAAAAATGGGTGAGAAATGACAAAAACCCGACTTTAAAACATTCTGCCCAGGTCTCCTTTCGCACCTGCGGTCCAATAGCCGCTCCTGCGGCTACGCACCTGCGGAAATTCCATCGTAGGTGCGGCTCTGACTCAACCTAGCATCTCTCACTTCTGCGGTCCTTTCTTCGCACCTACGCTTCCGCAGGTGCGACCCATCTTCCGCACCTGCGGCCTCCTCAGCTTCAGCCCAAAACTCGCACCTGCGGTGCGCTTACCTGCACCCGCGGCTCCGCACCTGCTGCCAAAGCCTCACAGGTGCGGTTACACCAGATGACAGCAACCTTCAGCCTTCTTCAACTTTAAACATTGATCCGTTAACCACCCGGAATCCACCCGAGTCTCCCGGGACCCCGTCAAATTATACCAACCTATTCCAAAACATAATGCGGACTTGCTCGAGGCCTCAAATCACATCAAACAACATCGAAATCATGAATCGCACCCAAATTCCAACTTTATGAACTTAGAAATTTCTAACTTCTACATCCGATGCCGAAACCTATCAAATCACGTCCGATTGACCTCAAGTTTTGCGCACAAGTCATATTCAATATTATGGACCTGCTCCAACTTTCGGAATCGCATTCCGACCTCGATATCAAAACTTCCACATCCGGTCGGATTTCTGAAAAACTTTCAAATTTCTATCTTTAGCCAAATGACTTCAAAATGACCTGCGGACATCCAAATTCACTTCCGATCATGCCTCCAACTCCAGAATCACCATATGATTTCCCAGACTCGGAATCCCAGACGGACATCAACAATACAAAAATGCACTTCAAGCCTAAATTTATGAAATTCTTCAAAAATGTTGACTTTCACAATATGCATTGAAACTCTCCCGGGTTATCCAAAACTCGATCCGGACATACGCCCAAGTCCGAAATCATCATACGAACCTGCTAGAACCTTCAAATCCTGATTCGGAGGTCGTTTACTCAAAATTCCATCTTAGTTGATTTCTCCAACTTAAGGCTTCTGAAATGAGAATTTTCTTTTCAGATCAATTCTAAACTTACTGAAATTCAATTCCGACCATGCCGACGGGTCATAATACCTTAAACGAAGTTGTTCACGACTTCAAACTGTTGAACGACACGCTAGAGCTCAAAACGACCAGCCGGGTCATTACAACTTATGAACCTAGGGCTCTGATACCAACTTGTCACAACCCAAATTTCCCTATGTTGGGTATCGTGATGGCACCTAGTCTTAAGGACTAGGTAAGTCTAATATTAATGGAATAGCAATAATAATAAATAAAGATATAATATTTTTCCGAAATGAAGAATTCTTTATACAATGCATATTTCCAAAACCTGGTAGTACAAGTCTTAATCTCTATACAGTTAATATAATTTCTAAATACAGCTATTCGGAAGTAAGTACAATAGCGTAAATACAGAATAGGAAGCTGACTCCGAAGCCTACGAACGCGACGACAGGTTTCCCTTGAGTCTCCTCAGCAAGAAACCGCATAGGTACTAACGATCGATACTTGGATCTGCACAAAAAAATGTGCAGAAGTGTAGAATGAGCACACCACAGCAGTGCCCAGTAAGTATCAAGACTAACCTCAGTGAAGTAGTGAAGAGGACTAGTCAAGACACCCACTGGTCTAATATACTGAACAGGCATAAATATAGTAATGACAGGACATGGCATTTATCTAATGACTACACAATATAGTTAAAAACATAACAACTACAATGCGGAAGGAAATACAACAAATAACGACGGAACATCATAATAATACATAGAATGGATGGACGGGAACACAGCCCAAGTCCGGAAATCACAACACAATTAGGACAAGTAGTAACTCAACACTGCATTAGTCTTCACACAATGCCTTAGCCAGAAATACCATTAAAATGGTCAAATCTTCGAGTGTAAACTTTCACCCGCAACTTTCTATATTGAAAACTTTAAGGTAAGATCCTTTTTAAAGGGGAAATTCTTTTGAATATAATTTTCCCAAGAGATGTCTCTCAGACATAGTTTTCTTCAAGATCAAATCTTTTCAAATATACTTTTCCAAAGAAGGTTTCCTTAAAACATAGTTTTTCTGCAACATAAACATTTTCCAAATATTCTTTTCGAAAGGGATATCCTTCAACATAGTTTTGTTTAACGTAAACATTTTTCAAATATTCTTTTTCCAAAGGAATGTCATTCGACATAGTTTTATTCAGGATAATTTTTGACACAGTTTTATTCAGGATAATTGTTCTTCAAATTGGACTTTGCAAATAATTGTCGTTCAAACATAATTCCTTTGATAAAATCAACTGGGATCCCGTCCCTTAGTTTCGAATTCATCACACAATACAGAGGATCTCCCGGAATACGTCCATAGTCCCAAACCAATATGCAGTGCTGGGGGATCTCCCGGAATACGTCGTACGTCCCAAAGTAAATATGCAGTGCTGAGGGATCTCCCGGAATACGTCTGTAGTCCCAAAGTAAATATGCAGTATAGGGGGGATCTCCCAGAATACGTCTGTAGTCCCCAAATTAAATATGCAGTACAGGGGGTGTGAGCACGTGATTTTCACCCACCATACACTCCTACAAAAATTCAATACAAATAAATTAGTTTTACAAATTTCGTTGAATTTTAGTGATTAATTATGAATTATTTGCATTGCATATTCATGATTCGTCTTCTGAAATTATTTAAAATTGCGTAATTAGACGCGTCATTGTTATCAAGGAATTATAAATTCATTATTTGTAATTAATTTATTTAAATAACAAACGAATTATGATTATTTAATGTGATGTAGTTTTGATAACTAATTGCTAAAAATTAATCATTTTTATCTAAAAAAACTACAGATTTAATTAGGGGTATTGAATTAATTGGTCGATAATTAGACAGAATAAGGACGAAATTGATTATTACATCTTTTAAATTTAATTAGATTTTATTTTAATTAGAATAATTAGGTTTAAATTAAGCCTAGAATGTTAAAAATCGGACCTGGGACAAGAAGGAACCAGGCCCAATTCTTTCTTTACACTACCCAGCGACCCAAGCCCAATCAGCCAAACGCCCACCCAGTCCAACCCTCATCAAAACGACCCCGTTCGAACAAAGCAAACCACAGTCGTTGATCTCCTAAGATCTAACGGTTGGGAACCCCACAAAGCCCGGGTATATAACTGTTCATAAGCACCTACCCCCCCCCCCCCCCNCCCATTCTTCTCTCTCCCTCCTCTCTCTAAAGACTCTCCCCGCCCTCCGCCCAGCACCACCACCAGACCACCATCCCTCCGCCGGCCGAAAATCGCCACCGGCGGCGGAGCCCCACCAATCAACCCCAAATTTTCACCAGGCCATCATCTCCTCCCCCTCTTTCCGTATATCCCACTAGTTTTCCCCAATTAGGTCCACAATTGCTCCGATTTCAGATCTGAGAACGACCAAAACCCTAAATTCCCCTAAGTTCAATTTTGCCTTGACTCTATGACTCAAACTCACATGAGTCGATGGCTCTTGACAAGATCCATCGATTCATGCGAGTGGGAGTCGCTGTAGAGTCCACCGGAGTCCGACCAAATTCCGGCAAAGTCGCCGGAATCCGTTAAACTACTCCCGCTGGTATTCCCCCTTACTTTTTCTACCTGGTTTTTTTTTTGTCTTTTCAGTTCAGATCATCATTGTTTAATCCCTGTTCTCGTATCAATGTCTCATCCATATACGTCACTATTTGTTTCTATGTTTTTTCTGTTAATTGATTTAGTTTCTAAGAATTAATTATCAAAATAGTTTTTTTATAGAATCATGTAGGTATAGCTTTTTAATCTGTGTTTTTATCCGTGTCTTCCTGTGTCTCTGTTAACATAGCATGATTTTTTCCTACTGTCATCTAGTCTTCTCTCTAATTAGTTTAGCCAAAAATTGTGTCACTATACCTGTTCGTGGTTAATCAGTTCTTTGCCTATTTGTCTTGGTTAGATTTAATTATGAATACTTGATTCAATTAATTCATTATTTCATTTTTTTCTTTATCCTTCACTGTTTGCACCTGACTGTTACCCCAGCCCCGATTGTATACATATTAGGTGTATCTAAAATGATGATTAAGTTAACTAACCTAAAATAGGCTTGGTCAATTACTAACTCAACCTTAGTTAATAACCTAAGGTTAATTAGTCAAATAATTATGAATAAATTGATTAGGAGTTAAATACATTGAATACTTAAGATAAGTTAACAACTAAGTCATAGTATAAAGTGATCTAGTAAGTCTAATAACAACCTAATGAATCGTTTGAATAAACATAATTCATGAACTTGGGAAAAACTATTGAACCAATTAAGCCAAAGTGTAGTCTAGGTTTGTAACTTCATGATTAGTTATTAATTAAGATGATTAGACCTAAAGTTACCCAAATTAACCTAAAGCCCAATGACATTGAACTAATTAAGATAAGTTAATTGACATCTAATAATAAACCTGATATTACTACTAAAATGGTAATTCTAGGAGGTCCTAGGGGTAGTATAGGATTTTCAGGTGAGGGAATCTTGGGTGTAACAACCCGCAAATCAGATTTTCTGGGGGTCAAAAAGGTAATTTTAGAGGCTGTAATTCTCTAGAAGGGTGCAGTTGTCCTATAAGGATAGGGTTGACAGCTGCACATGTACCTTTTTCAGCCTATTGGATAAGGAATAAGCTGAGCATATCCTATCCCAAATACCCCTATATATACACATACATTTTACGACTAAAGGAGGACTTTTTTTTGGGGGGGGGGGGGGGGGGGGGGGGAGGGGGGCTCTAAGAAAAATCTGAATTCGCATAGAAATACACACGGATTTTTGGGATTTCTCTCTCAATTTTTCTTTTTTGAAGTGATCATCATACTAGAAGGTTCTTCATCTCTGAAAAATAGATCCTTCTACACACTCTTAAGACAATGCAGTAAGATTTAGTCCTCTATTCGTAGATTTTTGGTTTTCTTTATTTAAAAACTGATATGTTGGGTTTTTCTGGGTTTAAATGGGTCACTCCTGAGTCGAGGTTTTCCTGGGTTTTCTTCAAAAGTTGCTGTTGTTGCTATGTTGGATCTATCTCCCTCTGAAATCCTGATATTCTGATTTCATTTGGTCGTATTTTGTTGATTTCTTTTTGAAAAGAGATATGTAACAATGCTATCTAGATAATAGTTGTTATTTTCGAAGCTTTCTCTTTTTTTTAAAGAAACATGTGTGACTCTATTTTGATATTCTGGTGCTGTAGATGAAATAAAAATATGAATTCTGAGTTGTTTGTGTGATTATGAGTTTTGCTTTTGTGTATATTTGAGCCTACACTTACAAACATGAGAATCTTGTATCAAAAATGCTTGTAGATGCTTGCTTGAACCCATTCAGTCTTCTTTGATGTATATGAATTCCTTAAAGTTGCTTTAAAAGTGTAAGATGATTCCCTAGCCGAATCTGCATTAAGGAAACGAGTCTGACCTCTTAACGGTCAGATTCTTCCTAAGAAATGCATAAATACTTCACTCATTTTTTTTTTGGAGAAAAATCTATAAAATACAGGTTGAGTTATGGAGAGTTGTTAGCTTGCACAGGAGCAGCAGCTGTTTTCTTTATTATTCCATTTTTAGGAATTGTACGTTTGAGCAAAAATGACAATGTAATACCATAAATTCAACATTTTTTTTTATTATTCTTGTAATATGGATTGGAAATTCTAATAATAGACATTCAGTTTTATTTTCACCTTTTATGTAAAATCCCCTTTGAAATTGGGCCAGCTTGGTAAAACAGTCCATTAAGGCTTTAATAAAGCTTAACTCCCTAGGCTATTGGGTCATAAGGGAGTAGACAGACCCAAAGATTAGAGTTATTTGATCTATGTAGGTGTTTAATTAAAAACATGAATTTATATTCGAACTAGTCTATACCAAAATCTCTTTGTAAATATCTACTAGAATTTTGGAATCAGTCACGTCAGATTCAACAACTTTCAATATAAATAGGAATCGGTGATTCAGAACATTTTTTAATTCATCTCACATCCTTTAATTTTTTTCGAAATAGATGTATGAACATTTGTCTCTTAAAAATACGTATAAATCCTGATTTTAGAGACCTGTGTTTAGGTTGTCTAAAAAATGGATGAAAACTACCAAGTTTGAACTAGTAAAAATTGCTTGTGCTACGCTATTCTTTCAAAATTGCAAAGTTCTTAGAAAAACAACAAATAGTTCCAGCTTACCAATTCAAAGAAAAATCAGTAAATAAGGTGTTTATATGGTTACAGGTGTGTGTATGAATTGATGTGCATTTTGATTACCATGTTTCCTATCATTCACCAAACTAGAAAGTGAAGACCCTTAAGACTTAATTGAATTTCCTAGCTAGTGTTCTTCCTACAAAGTATACACAATTAGGATTGGCCAAAAGAGTTGAAATAATTTTGGGCTAAAATGTGGCCATAGCCCAAGTATCTTGTCCTTTAGGCTAGTGAACTTACTTTTAGACAATTCTCTACATATCCTCTAGGTATAAAGAAAAATACCCCTTTAGTTTTAAATTTAGTAAGTAATCGAAAATTATTTCAAATTACCGTAACCTACACTCGGGAGTGGCAACTTGTGCCCCCGACCCTCAACTCCAAACAATAAATAAAAACGTACATAGCCATCACGGGTGCATTTCATGTGACGTGTTTGCCATGTATTCAAAAACAACAAGTGCACGCCATCGTGACTTGTCTAAGATAAATCCATAAACATGCTAATTGATTTTAAAGATAAAACGCTCTTTTCAAATAGAGAACATAAAGAATAACCAAACATCGCCTCAAATGGGTGTTATAAAACCGTCATGACCATAGTCTTGACTACGTAATCTACACTCGAGTGTGACAACTCATGTCCCCGATTTCAACTTAAAACTATATTAAAATCACGTGTGCGATTGTGGGTGCATTTCATATGGCGTAATTGTAACATGTCCAAAAGCAGACAAGTGCACGTCCTCGTGACTTGTTTTCAAGATAAATCCATAAATGTCAAAAGCGACTAAAAGTCAAAAGGGCTAAATGCACAATAGGAAAAAATGCATAAATAATCAGACAATTTAAGCCAAATAATAATAGTTAAGCTACAGTGCTAGAACCACGGAACTCGGAAATGCCTAACACCTTCTCCCGGGTTAACAAAATTCCTCACTCGGATTTCTGGTCGCAGACAAAAATCAAACGGAGTCAAAAGACCTCGGTTTGGGTTTTATAAAAATAAACAGTGTCCCGGAGCATCGTCACAAACCCGAGTGGCGACTCTGAAAAATAATAGTAAATCCCAAAATCGAATAATGTCACGTTAATTGGAAAAACTCCCTTATTACCCCTTCATTAATCCGGGGGTGAAAAAAGGAGGTGTGACAGCTCTGGCGATTCTGCTGGGGATCGAACCCAGAATCTCTGGTTCAGGGTTCAAGAATTCGAGCTTGTACGACTGTTATGTTTTCGCTTTCATTATCTGATTTTACGTGTTTAAACCCGATGTGCTAATTGCCGCATTTACCACTTTGATATTTATCTGAATTGCATATAAATTGTGCCGAAACCCCTCTTCCCTCTGAGTCTTCTAAATCATCTGAGAAGTGTTCCAAAAGGCTATATTTGCAAAAGTAGCCACTTGTGGTATGTTCCAAATTTTGACCTAACTAGCGAACACAACCCTAAAAACTTCCTACTCGAAGTATTGAAGGGCCGTATTCGCAAGGATGGTCCATTTTCTTTATTACAAAATTTTTGCAAAAATAACACTTTTTTGCATTCAGTCAAAATTTTTTATGGCTTTGTTTTCTTGATCAAAACATTTAAAAAAATGTACAGGATGAATACAGTTGAAAACATTCCCTTAGGTCCGTCGAGGAAATTCCCTTGAGACTCCATATGTGGTGGAGCGACTTGGGGGAAGTTAGTAGAAAGTCTGCTGTAAAAGCTTTAGGCGGACTCACTGGTCTTCTAAAAATCAAGCCAAGGTTGGACATCGTCGAAGCTCTAGTATCATTTTCGGACCCCGCCCACAACGTATTCCAATTTTCAGACTTTGAGTTAACACCCACGCTAGAGGAAATTGCGGGGTATGCTGGTCTCAATGACAATCTTAGAAGTCGGTACACCCAGTTCTTGGATCTTTTGAACATTAGTCGGGACGTCCAAGACCCACACCTACCCGAATGGTTCTGCACTTTCTATTTTATGTACAAACGTTATGGAGATCCTCGGGGTTATGAAGTTGACAACACTAGTCTGACTCACCACAAGAACCAAGCTAAATGGGAAGCCCGCCGGGGGCTATATTTCGTGGTGGCATTCCTGGGCACCTTAATCTGCCCAAGGAGTGACGGACTCATAGATATCGGACTGGTGGGGATGGCGGATTTCATGATGAAAAAGTCCAATGGAACCCTTGTACCTCTCATGACCCAATTTACCCTCCGAAAGGTATCTTGACGGCACCTAGTCTGTATGACTAGGTATAAGGAAAGAAAAGAATTCAAGTAGATATAACGTAGCTGCTCAGCATATACATTTTTACTTTCCAAAACCCAGAATGTCACGATAGTCAAAAGTTTTGTACTAAATGTAGCTCTAAACAATGAAACAGCGAAAAACAAATATACAAGTCTTCTATGCCTATACTAGAGTAGAAGGGGACTCGTGGGATTATGCGAACGTGGAAGAATTACCTCGTGATCTCCTGGCTGCTGATAGGATGACTCCTAGCCACGATACTGGGTACTGGTACCTGGATCTGCACATGGGGAAAACATGCGTAGGAAAGGGCGTGCGTATTCCACATTCGGTACTCCGTAAGTGCCAAGCCTAACCCTAGTCAAGTAGTGACGAGGTCAGGTTGAGGCCCTACTGAGTTTGTAAAACAAGTCAATATACAATTTAAAATAGTGAAAAATAGATAAGCAGTGATAAACAGGATTAATGCAAACGGAAAGATTTATTAACATAAAGAGAGCCCTCGGCTCAGCACAACATATATCTCAACAGTAAATGTGCAATGCAGTACACGAGGAAAGCTTCCGGATCTCAGTCCGTAGTCCTAATTTAAATATGCTATGCAGTACAGGGGGGAAAGCTCCCGGAATTCAGTCCATAGTCCCAATTTAAATATGCATTTCAGTACAGGGGGAAAGCTCCCGGATCTCGGTGCGTAGTCCCAATTTAAATATGAAATACAGTACAGGGGGAAAGCTCTCGGATCTCGATCTGTAGTCCCAATTTAAATATGCAAAGCATAAGTATGTCAATTATGGCTTAATTAAATAGTCCAGGAAAAACAACAGGTAATAATAAAGTAAAACTACCTAAGCATGATGTGACTAGTAGAAAATAAGAGGAAATCAAGTCAGAACAGGTAGGCATGCTTACTCTTAGGCTATCTACTCAATTAAGATAGGAAAACAGTAATATATAAATGAAAATGAGTGATTACATAGGAGTAAAAATAGGATTTTAGCAACAATGACCCGTGTACGCACTCGTCACCTCACGTACACGGCGTCCACGTAACATAAATAAGTATAAAATGCCTAAGGGAAAGTCTCCAACACAGAATTAGGCAAGCCACGTACCTTGACTGCGCTAATCAACTCAATACCACGCTCTTGCCATGAGTATTTGACTCTGGGTGGCCCAAATCTATTCAAATCGATTGCATGGTGTAAATATCACTTCAAGGGAACAAAATAGTTAATTATTTATAAGCTAATACGCGAAATTAGGAAATTCGCCCAAAAAGTCCCCGGGCCCACGTCTCGAAATCGGGTAAAATTTATATTTTCCGAACACCCATTCGCTCATGAACCCACTCGAATACGAATCAACAAAATCCGACATCTATATCTCCCTAAATCCTCAGATTTCTACTTGGGAAAATTTCATCCCATTTCCATGTTTTTTCATCCAATTTCATTGATTAGATTGAGGAAAATGATAGAGATTAATGATATATAAAGGGATTAAGGTTAGAAAACGTTACCTATGATCCTCCTCTTCAAATCCCACTGAAAATCGCCAAGTTCCGAGCTCACAATCGATTTTGGAATTATGAAATTCAAACCCTCGGATTTTTGGTATAAACTGCCCAGACATTTCGCACCTGCATCACTGGGCCGGACCTGCGGAAACCCAATCGTAGGTGCGGAAGTTCATTAAGTGGGTTGGGGTCGCACCTGTGGCACCCCTTTCGCACCTGTGTGCCCGCACCTATGGAAATACTATCGCAGGTGCGGAAATTCATTTAATGGCCTGGGGTCGCACCTGCGTGTCCGCGCCTGCGGAAATACCATCGCAGGTACGAGACACCAGAACCAGAATGGTTCAGCTGTTGTCAAATTCACAAACTCACCCGATGGGTATCCGAAACAACCCCGAGGCCCCCGGGACCTCAACCAAACCTACCAACTGACCCTAGTACCTTGTTCAAACTTGGTCGAGCCTTAAAAACACATCTCATAACATCAAAATCATCAATTATGCATAGATTCAAGCCTAAGAACTTAGGAANGATTCAAGCCTAGGACTTAGGAAATTTCTAGAATTCACATTCGATGCCGAAACACGTCTAAACTCATCCGAATGACCTCAAATTTTGCACACATGTCATAAATGACATTACGGACCTGATGTCGCTTTCAGAATTCCATTTCGAGTCCGATATCAAAATTTCACCTATTGGCCGAAATCGCCGAAATTCTAACTTTCTCTAATTCAAGCATAAATCCACAACCGACCTCGGAAACACATTCTGAACATGCTCCTACCACCGAAATCACCCAACAAAGCTAATGGAGTCGATGGAATCCTATTCCGGATCCGTCTTCACATAGTTCTAGCTACGGCCAGATTTTTAAAGCTAAATTTTGCATTTATGGACTATGTGTCAAAAATCACACCGGATTTCATCACTCAAGGCTCTGACAAGTTCCAATAATA
Source organism: Nicotiana knightiana (assembly GCA_005239525.1). Taxonomy (NCBI): domain Eukaryota; kingdom Viridiplantae; phylum Streptophyta; class Magnoliopsida; order Solanales; family Solanaceae; genus Nicotiana; species Nicotiana knightiana. Next base: position 25,217 of record ML410157.1, read on the forward strand.
TAAATAGACACGAGATAAGCGGTAAATAGGGTATCGGGGGGCTAATTCTTAAAACGACCGACCGGGTCGTTACATCCTCCCCCTCTTAAGAAACTTGTTCGTCGTCGAACGAGCATAGAAACATACCTGAAGCTGGGAAAAGATGAGGGTACTGACTCCGCATATCCTGCTCGGTCTCCCAAGTCGCCTCCTCGACTGGATGATCCCTCCACTGAACCATTACTAACGCAATATCCTTTGACCTGAGCTTTCTTACCTGCCTGTCCAATATAGCCACAAGCTCCTCAACATATGATTGATCCTTGTCCAATTGGACTGAGCTGAAATCCAAGACATAAGTCGGGTCACCGTGATACTTCCGGAGCATGGAGACATGGAACACTGGATGAAACCCTACTAGGCTGGGAGGCATGCTAGCTCATAAGCAACCTCCCCAACACGTCGCAACACCTCAAAAGGGCCAATAAATCTCGGACTCAACTTGCCTTTCTTCTTGAACCTCATGACGCCCTTCATAGGCGATACCCAAAGCAAAACCCAATCACCAGCCATAAATGCCAAGTCACGAACCTTCCGATCCGCATAGCTCTTCTACCTGGATTGAGCTGTGCGAAGTCTCTCCTGAATCACCTTCACCTTGTCCAGGGCATCCGGAACCAAGTCTGTACCCAACAATCGGGCCTCGCCTGGCTCAAACCATCCCACGGGAGACCTGCACCGCCTACCATACAAAGCCTCATACGGCGCCATCTGAATGTTGGACTGGTAGTTGTTTTTATAAGAAAACTCTGCAAGAGGCAAGTATCGATTCCATGACCCTCCAAAATCCATCACACAGGCATGGAGCATATCCTCGAGAATCTGAATCGTGCGCTCGGACTGCCCGTCTGTCTGAGGGTGAAAAGTTGTGCTCAACTCTACCCTGGTACCTAACTCCTGTTGAACGGCTCTCCAGAACCGTGAGGTGAACTGTATACCTCTGTCTGAAATGATAGATACTGGAATACCGTGGAGGCGAACAATCTCTCTAATATAAATCTCAGCCAACCTCTCTGATGAATATGTAGTCAGTGCTGGAATGAAATGTGCTGATTTGTTCAGCCGATCCACAATCACCCAAATAGCATCATGCTTCCTTAAAGTCCGAGGAAGTCCAACCACAAAGTCCATGGTGATCTGCTCCCACTTCCACTCTGGAAGCTCAATCTACTGAAGTAACCCTCCCGGTCTCTGATGCTCACATTTGACTTGTTGACAGTTGAGACACTTGGCTACAAACTCCACTATATCCTTCTTCATTCTTCGCCACCAATAGTGTTGTCTCAGATCCTGGTACATCTTCACGGTACCCGGATGGATGGAATACCGCGAACTATGGGCCTCCTCAAGAATCAACTCCCGAAGCCCATCCACATTGGGCACACAGATACGACCCTGCATCATCATCATCCCGTCATCTTCTATAGTCACGTCTCTAGCATTACCCCGCCCGAATCTATCCTGAAGAACCAAAAGGTAGGGATCATCATACTGGCGCTCTCTGATACGGTCATGAAGGGAAGGTCGAGCAACCATACAAGCTAATACCGGCCAAGGCTCTAAAAGATTCAACCTCACGAACTGACTGGCTAAGGACTGAACATCTAAGGCTAGAGGCCTCTCAGCTGCATGAAGGTACGCCAAACTCCCCAAACTCTCTGCCCGGCAACTCAAGGCGTCGGCCACCACATTGGCCTTCCCCGGGTGGTATAATATAGTGATGTCATAGTCCTTTAGCAACTCCAACCACCTACACTAGCGCAAATTTAGATCCTTCTGCCTAAATATGTGCTGTAAACTCCGGTGATCCGTGAATATCTCACAGGGAACACCATATAAATAATGACGTCATATCTTCAGGGTGTGAACAATCGCTGCCAACTCGAGATCATGAACATGGTAGTTTTTCTCATGGACCTTCAACTGTCTGGACGCGTAGGAAATCACCCTTCCGTCCTGCATCAACACCTCTCCCAAGACAATCCTTGAAGCATCACAATAAACTGTATAGGATCCGGAACCGGTAGGCAAAACCAACACAGGAGTTGTAGTCAGGGCTGTCTTGAGCTTCTGAAGGCTCTCCTCACACTCCTCAGTCCATATAAAAGATGCACCCTTCTGGGTCAGTCTGGTCGTAGGCTTTGAGATGGATGAAAATCCTCCATAAAACGGCGATAATACCCAGCCAAATCGAGGAAACTGCGAATCTCAGTAGTTGAGGACGATCTGGGCCAACTCTGTACCGCCTCCACCTTCTTCGGATCTACCTTGATCCCATCCGAAGACACCACGTGGCCTAGGAATGCCACAGAATTAAGCCAAAATTCACAGTTAGAAAACTTGGCATACAACTTCTTCTCCCTCAATGTCTGAAGCACGGTCCTCAAGTGCTGCTCGTGGTCCTCGTGGGACCTAGAATATACCAGAATGTCATCAATGAACACAATGACCAAAGTATCAAGATAAGGCCGAAATATTTTGTGCATAAGGTGCATGAAGGCTGTTGGGCATTGGTCAGCCCAAATAACATAACAAGGAACTCATAGTGGCCATATCTGGTCTTGAAGGCATTCTCTGGGATATCCGATTCCCGAATCTTCAACTGATGATAACTGGAACGTAGATCAATCTTGGAGAACACTCTAGCACCCTGTAACTGGCCAAATAGATCATCAATGCGAGGCGATGGGAACCTGTTCTTCACTGTCACGTTATTCAGCTGTCGGTAGTCAATACACACACGTATCGAGCCATCATATTTCTTCACAAATAATACCAGAGCGCCCCAAGGTGATACACTAGGGCCTGATTAATCCCTTCTCTAGCAACTCCTGTAACTGATCCTTCAACTCAGGAGGAGCCATGTGATAAGGAGGAATGGAAATGGGCTGAGTACCCGGCAACAAGTCAATGCCGAAATCAATATCTCTATCTGGTGGCATACCCAGAAGATCAGCTGGAAATACATCAGAATAGTCTCTGACAACTGGACTGACTCAACTATAGGGGTCTCAGTACTAAAATATCTCATATAAGCTAAATATGCATCACAACCCTTTCCAACCATCCGCTGACCCTTAAGAAAAGAAATCACTCGGCGGGGAGTATACTCCAAGGAACCTCTCCACTCTAACCTCAGAAATCCTGGCACAGCTAGCGTCACGGTCTTGGCGTGACAATTAAGAATAGCATAATAGGGAGCTGAATGAACAGGGCGACTCATAAAACCCCTACCATAGCGTGTTGCCGGTGCACGGGCTCCTGAAAAATGGCCAGTCTCTCGAGACCTCTTGACCTCTCTCTCCCCCCTGTCCCGGGCTAACATAGTCTCAATCCTCCGGGCAATACTCATGGCTGCTAGTAAGTAATATCGGTCTCCATCTCTGTGGCCATGTTAGTCTGAATACTAGGGTGGAGTCCCTTAATAAAGCGCCGAACCCTCTCTCTGACAGTGACAACCAAAGCTGGTGCATGGCGAGCCAAATCGCTGAAACGGATTGCATACTCTAACACAGTCATGGCACCCTGGCGTAGCTGCTCAAACTCCGCACGCCAAGAATCCCTGAAGCTCTGAGGGACAAACTCAAGTAAGAACATCTCGGAAAACTGAGCCCAAGTAAGTGAAGCTGCCTCGTCCGGGCTACTAAGCTCAAAAGCACGCCACCACTGATAAGTTGCTCCCCCCAGCTAGAAAGCAGTGAAAGAAACCCCACTCGTCTCCACAATACCTATAGTGCGGAGAATGCGATGACACCTCTCAAGAAAACCAAGGGCGTCATCCGAAGCTAGTCCACTGAACTCAAGTGGGTGGTACTTCTTGTACCTCTCAAGTCGGAGCTGCTCTGCCTCAAGAACATCTATCCTAGTCTCATGCTGAGCTGGAGCTGCTGGGGGCACAAGAATATACTCTGGGACCTGCCCAATATGAACTCTCTGCTCAGGAGTACGGGCTGCGGGAGTCTGTGTCCCTTCTCTAGCCTGGGATGTATCTGGAGCTATCGGGAGTAGACCCGCCTGAGACAGAGTACTGAAGGCACTCAAGAACTGGGCCAATGCCTCCTGGAGGTCTGGAGTAATAGTAGGGACCTCATGTGCCCCTCCAGCTATAGTTGCTGGGGGCTCCTCTACCTCTGCTCTAGCCGGTGCTCGAGCTGCCCCACGTGCTCGTCCTCTACCCCGGATCTTGCCTCTGGTGGCTCTGACTGGAGGCTCGGGTGCCTGGTCATCAGTACGTCCGGTACGGGTACGAACCATCTGCAAGAAAGAATAGAATAGATTTTAAGAATTTGATGACAACAACTAGCACGATAAGGAATTCCAAAGAATTCGATTTTTCTTAACAGTTACATAGCCTCTCGAAGATAGATACGGACGTCTCCACACCGATCCGTGAGACTCTAATAAACCGGCTTGTGACTTGTGACTCCTATGAACCTAGACGCTTTGATACCAACTTGTTACGACCCAATTTACCCTCCTAAAGGTATCGTGATGGCACCTAGCCTCTATGACTAGGTAAGCCTAAGATTTGTAGAAATGACAGAATCAATAAAATAAGGACAGAAAAGAACTCAAGTAGATATAACGTAGCAGCTCAACATATACATTTTTACTTCCCAAAACCCGGAATGTCACCATATTCACAAGCTCTTCACTAAATGTAGCTCTGAACAATGAAACAAAAAAAAATATATACAAGTCTTCTATGCTTATACTAGAGTAGAAGGGGACTCGTGGGATTCTGCAGACGCGGCAGAATTACCTCGCGCTCTCTTGGCTGCTGATAGGACGACTCCTAGCCACGATACTGGGTGCTGGTACCTAGATCTGCACATGGGGAAAACATGCTCAGGAAAGGGCGTGAGTACTCCACATTCGGTACTCCGTAAGTGCCAAGCCTAACCTCAGTCAAGTAGTGACGAGGTCAGGTTGAGGCCCTACTGAGTTTGTAAAACAAGTCAATATACAATTTAAAATAGTGAAAAATAGATAAGCAGTGATAAACATGATTAATGCAAACAGAAAGATTTAATAACAAAAAGAGAGCCCTCGGCTCAGCACATCATATATCTCAACAGTAAATGTGCAATGCAGTACACAGGGAAAGCTCCTGGATCACAGTCTGTAGTCCCAATTTAAATATGCTATGCAGTACAGGGGAAAAGCTCAGGGATCTCTTTTCGTAGTTCCAATTTAAATATGCATTTCAGTACAGGGGGAAAGCTCCCGGAACTCAGTGCGTAGTCCCAATTTAAATATGAAATGCAGTACAGGGGGAAAGCTCCCGGATCTCGGTCCGTAGTCCGAATTTAAATATGCAAAGCAGAAGTATGTCAATTATGGCTTAATTAAACAGTCCAGGAAAAACAATAGGTAAGAATAAAGTAAAACTACCTAAGCATGATGTGACTAGTAGCAAATAAGAGGAAATCAAGTCATAACAGGTAGGCATGCTTACTCTTAGGCTATCTACTCAATTAGGCATGCTTACTCTTAGGCTATCTACTCAATTAAGATAGGAAAACAGTAATATATGAATGAAAATGAGTGATTTCATGGGAGTAAAAATAGGATTTTAGCAACAATGACCCGTGTACGCACTCGTCACCTCATGTACACGGCGTCCATGTAACAAAAATCAGTGTAAAATGCCTAAGGGAAAGTCCCCAACACAGAATTAGGCAAGCCACTTACCTTGATTGCGCTAATCAACTCAATACCATGCTTTTGCCACGAGTATCTGACTCCGCATGGCCCAAATCTATTCAAATCGATTGCATGGTGTAAATATCACTTCAAGGGAACAAAATAGTTAATTATTTATAAGCTAATACGCAAAATTAGGAAATTCGCCCAAAAAGTCGCCCGGATCCACGTCTCGAAATCGAGTAAAATTTATATTTCCCCACCACCCATTCTCTCATGAACCCACTCGAATAAGAATCAACAAAATTCGATGTCTAAATCTCCCTAAATCCTCAGATTTCTACTTGGGAAATTTTCATCCCATTTCCATGGTTTTTCATCCAATTTCATTGATTAGATTGAGGAAAATGATAGAGATTAATGATATATAAAGGAATTAAGGTTAGAAAACGTTACCTATGATCCTCCTCTTCAAATCCCACTGAAAATCGCCAAGTTCCGAGCTCACAATCGATTTTGGAATTATGAAATTCAAACCCTCAGATTTTTGGTATAAACTGCCCAGAAATTTCGCACCTGCGGTGCCGCACCTGCGGAAACCCAATCGCAGGTGCGGAAGTTCATTAAGTGGCCTGGGGTCGCAGCTGCGACACCCCTTTTGCACATGCATGCCCGCACCTATGGAAATACCATCGCAGGTGCGGAAATTCATTTAATGGCCTGGGCTCGCACCTACGGCACCCCCTTCGCACATGCATGTCCGCACCTGCGGAAATACCATCGCAGGTGCGAGACACCAGAACCAGAATGGTTCAGCTTTTCTCAAATTCACAAACTCACCCGATGGGCATCCAAAACAACCCCGAGGCCCCCGGGACCTCAACCAAACCTACCCCAACTAACCTTAGTACCTTGTTCAAACTTGGTCGAGCCTTAAAAACACATCTCATAACATCAAAATCATCAATTATGCATAGATTCAAGCCTAAGACTTAGGAAATTTCTAGAATTCACAATCCGATGTCGAAACACGTCTAAACTCATCCGAATGACCTCAAATTTTGCACACAGGTCATAAATGACATTATGGACCTATTGTTGCTTTTGGAATTCCATTTCGAGTCCGATATCAAAATTTCACCTATTGGCCGAAATCGCCGAAATTCTAACTTTCGCCAATTCAAGCCTAAATCCACAACCGACCTCGGAAACACATTCCGAACACGCTCCTAACCACCAAATCACCCAACAAAGCTAACAGAGTTGACGAAATCCCATTCTGGATCCATCTTCACACAGAGCTAGCTACGGCCAAATTTTTAAAGCTAAATTCTGCATTTATGGACTATGTGTCCAAAATCACCTCGGATTTCATCACTCAACGCTCTGACAAGTTCCAATAACATAAATAGACATGGGAGAAATGGTAAATAGGGGGTCGGGGCACTAATTCTTAAAAAGACCGACCGGTTCATTACAATACCGATGGTTTTAGCTGAGATTTACCGCGCCTTGACGATTTGCCAGTCTGGAGGAAAATTCTTTGAAGGGTGCAATCTGCTCCTACAAATATGGATGATCGAGCACCTCTGTCACCGCCCAGGCTACATGAACTATGTCTTAACCGGTTTGAATTGTATCGAAGAACATGGTACTCGGGTAGAGGGCCACAAATTTCCTGAGGGCACAGAGTCCTGGCACTCACATTTGAGTTCATTGACTGCCGACCAAATCAAGTGGACATTCGGGTGGCTCCCTGTCGGGGAGGTTATCAATATGTTTGCTGAGATGTGCTATCTTTTGTTAATGGGTCTGCGAAGCACTTATCCATATGCCCCACATCGGGTCTTACGGCAGTTGGGAAGACAACAGGGTGTTCCACATGATGAGGACTTAAGCCAACAAGCCATTGAGCTATGTCCGAGAGCTGCATTTCCTGAAGACAGGGCCCGTCAGATCTAGAACCAGTGTAGATTTTTAGAACCTCAGACTTGGGTAAAAAATTTATCCAAGGGGGAATTGGAGCCCGCTTACACTTCTTGGTATGGCAGAAGAGGCAGAGAGCATTAAGAACCGGAGCGGCCTGTGAAAAGACCTCACGTACAGCATTTTACTGAGCAGACACAATAACACTGGCTTTGGTTAGAGAAGGAAAACAACTACCGGGCTACAATAAGTAAACTGGAGGCACAGATCAGGGAGCTCAAATTTGAAAACACTCTACAAACTGCTGCAGCCGAAGGGGAAAGAAATAGGTTGAACAAAGAAAATGAGGCCCTCTAGGCTCAGATCTAGGAAATGAGGATAGCCATTGAAAACCCTGAGAGAAGCAGAGCTGAAGAAAGACTTGTCACCAGTCTTAGGAAAAAGTTGTGTAGATATGGTGATGACCTGGACAAAGCCGAAGAGGATTTGACCCGATTTCGAGCAAATTTGGCAAAGAATGCAGAAGAAAGAGCAGAATTTGTGCAAAAAATGAAGATAAAACATGACCAAGAAGTTATAGGCTTAAAAGAAAAGATGGCCACCTTTGAAAACGAAATGGCCAATCAAGCAAAAAGATTTAAGGTTGAAAGGGAATAGTGCTACGCCATGATAGCTCAGTTGGAAGACGAATTGCAACAATGGCAAGAGCAGAGTCACAAAGACGCCCAAGTTTTAGAGGCAAGATCCCAGCAGATCGGTCGTCTACTTCAGGAAAAAGGTATCATCAGGCAAAAGGTCCAGGAGATAGCCGATTACATTGTCACCAAATGCCAGGAATGCGAAGATATGACTCGGACCACTTACTTCGCAGTGGTAATGATCTTCGTCCACTAGATAATGGATGACCTATACCGCCTCCAGCAAGATATGGTACGCAGGCCCGTGGCAAGGCCGAATGATTCCCCACGGGTCCCTGGAGCAATGGAAGCACTGATGTATTCTTGATGTTTTCTCGAGTCTGTATTTTATTTTCCTGCTATAGTCCTGTCTAAGTCCCCTGTGGTCTTTTACATTTCCAAGAAAGTATGTCTTGAGTCTTTTGTAGTTTTTTTTAAAGAAAAATTCAAAAAATGTACTGATGTTTCTTGTAATGAATGAAGTTGAATGTATCTTATCTAATGAATGAAAGTTTTGGAAAAAAAATGCTTATTTCCTTCCTTTGGGTTTATCCTTTGAACTATGTAATGATCTTATTCACGCGGCGCCATGATACGTAGACAATCCACATAGGATTCGATCATAACCTTAAGAAAGGAAATTCAGTGAGCAAAAAATAATAATAAAAGAAAGAAAAGAGTGATAAATTGACAGAGAAAAATAAAGGGCAAAATTAAAATAAAAAGGGAAAGTTCAAATCCGAGAAATAAAGTCGGGATGAAACACACAACTGTTGCAAAACATATAGAAACCGTTTAATTGCCTAGGTGCATTGCATACCCCAAAATGTGCGATTCCCTATGTGATAAATGCTTCAACCTAACGTTTTTGTGGTTCACTCTTAAAAGGTGTTTTTAGGTGGTTGGTTATGCGGTAACCTGGCTTCCCATCCGTACTTCACTAGATCAAAAGGGAGCATAGAAATGACATCTGAAAGTCACTTATCAATCATCAACTCTTCCGTGGATGACCCAAATCCAGTCATCCCAAAATCTGAGTCAGCCACAGCTGAAGAGAACAGAATTCTATGTTGCCGCATGCTGGAAATATAGGACGCATGGTCCAATGGTAGGGAACCACCCAGTACCATCCCGGGTTTCCCAGAGATAATTCCCAGGACAGGGGGGACCTCGAACATCCCCATAAATTACCCAGCCACGCCATTTGAATATCCAACTATGTCGGCTCATTTTTCCGGAAGGCCTTTTGAGGTTTGCCCTCAGGCCCTATTTTCCGGTGTGTCTTCCAACATCTTCACCGCACCACCAATCTCTGCAACGGCTCCACCAACTATCTCTGGGCCGAGCTTTGAGCCATCGGCATTTACATTCCAAACACAGTCCTTCCATCTGGACACCACTCATGTTACTCTCAATTCATACCCCCAACAACCTCAGTATGAGGTCACTTTGGGACAAGATAAGAAAAGCCCCGAGCACGAAGAAATGGCTAGAAAAATGAAGAGTATTGAGCAGAGCCTCAAGAATATACAGGGGCTGAGCGGGCAGAAAAGCGTCTCCTATGCAGACTTGTGCGTGTTCCCGCGCGTCCACTTGCCTCTCGGGTTTAAAACCCCCAAGTTCGAGAAATATGACAGACATGGGGACCCCATAACTCATCTGAAAAGGTATTGCAACCAGCTCCGGGGAGCAGGTGGGAAAGAGGAACTTCTCATGGCATATTTCGGAGAAAGCTTGATAGGGATTGGATCAGAATGGTACATGGACCAGGATATATCCCGCTGGCACATATGGGATGACCTGGCACGGGACTTTGTTCGACAATTCCAATACAACGTGGACATCACTCCCGATAGGAACTCTCTATCCAATATCAAAAAGAAATCCTCAGAAAGCTTCAGAGAGTACGCCATTAAGTGGCGCGAGCTGGCCTCCAGGGTCAAACCTCTGATGGATGAGGTTGAAATGGCCAGTGTCTTTCTACAAGCACAAGAAGCTGATTACTTCCAAAATATGATGTCCGCCATGGGCAAACCATTTGCGTAAGCAATCAAAATTGGAGAAATGGTTGAGAATGTTCTAAAAACCAGTTGTATCCTAAGCCAATCTGCCATAAGAGCAACCTCTCAGGCCATCCAAAGCGGATCCGGGAATGCAGCCAATAGAAAGAAGAAAGAGCAAGGGGCCATGATGGCTTTTGATGTTAGGAATTCTCGGCAATACCTAGGTCCATTTCCCAAAACTTCCCAACACTACTATCCTCACCAAAATGCAGCTTATGCTACGCCCCATTTTCCTTAATGCGGTGATGAACGCTCAGCCGCATCCCAGGCCGCAACAATAATACAACCAGAACAGAGCTCCACCCCCGAGAAATAATCATCTTCCCCCAGCTCCATATAATCCACGCCCTCCCCAAAATAACTATCCGTACAATACCTATCCCCGTGAACCACCGAGGACACTTAACTTCACTCCTATTGGTGAGCCGTATTCAAGCCTCTTCCCAATGTTAGTCCAAATGGGGCTTCTGCAGCCCGTACCTCCGACCAGGCAAAACCCAGCATCAGCATCATACAAGCCGGGAACCAATTGTGCCTACCATTCCAGAGCAGAAGGGCACGACACGGAGGAGTGTTGGACCCTCAAAAGAGTCATGGAAAACCTTATAGAACAAAAGAAAGTGGTGTTAAGGGACGAAAAAGCTCCCAATGTGATGAACAATCCATTTCCCACCCACAATGATGGGCCCATTATCGGCATGATTTGCGAGGACCAAGATTTTGATCCAGCTTTAAAAGCTATCATCACCATCGCAGATGTGGAGAAAAAGCCCAAGGTGGCACCCAAACCAGTCAAGGAAATGAAGAAGAGTAACCCCGTCCCCCAGGCCACGGGGAAGGCTGAAGCCAAGACAAAGATGGGACCCTATAAAGATGTTGTTCTTTACGTCCCCAAGGCACCCAGGAAGGAACAATGTGTGTTATGTCCTCCCAGAAGGTTACAATTCAATAAAGAAATGATGAACGGACTAAAAATGTACGTGCCAAGGGGACGTATGTGGCGCGGGGGAAAATAATTTTACCAAGGTTGAATGAGCCTGTGGTTATTAGCCGTGCGTCGCAAACTCCCGTAAAGGATACCGACGCCGTCCCTTGGAATTACAATAAGACGGTAGTAACATACAAAGGAAAAGAGATCACAGGGGAAGCAATTGAGGCAAACTCCTCTGAAGGATACCTCAATCTGAAAGAGCTGGCCAAGAACAAGCATAAGTGTTTTCCTCCCAAAGAACCTATCACTGCTGAAGAAGCCGAGGAATTCTTCTAAAAAATGAAAATGCCTGAATACGCCACACTTGAAGAGCTCAGGAAAACCCCTGATCAGGTTTCGCTTTTGTCTCTGTTGATTGGCTCAAACGAGCATCAAAAGATACTCCTGAAGACGCTGAATGAAGCGTATGTACCATCTGAAACCTCAGTCGAGCAGTTGGAGAGGATGGTTGAGCGCTTCTTCGAAGTAAACAAAATTTCTTTCAGCTGGGATGATCTGCCTCCCGAGGGAGCCGCTCACAACAAATTCTTTCCCTTGACGGTTAAAAGTGAGGGCTACTATGTGAAAAGAGTCATGCTTGACGGAGGATCTGGGGTAGATATTTTCCCTTTGTCAACACTACAAGGAATGGGAATTGGCATTGAGAGAATCAGGCCAAACAACGTCTGTGTCCGTGCCTTTTGACGGTATCAAAAGGGACACCATTGATGAAATTGACATAATCATGACGATTGGCCCTGTGGATTTTACGGTAACTTTCCAAATCTTGGATATGGATACTTCCTATAACATTTTGCTAGGGAGACCTTGGATTCACGCCGCTGGGGCAGTACCATCTACTCTCCACCAAATGGTCAAATTTGTACATGAAAATACGGAGATAGTGGTCCGTGGAGAGGACGAACAATCCATATACAGGGACCCCTCCATCCCCTGCCTCGAGGCCAGAGAGGGAAGCGAATATATTGTGTACCAAGTCTTTGAGATCATGCCTGATGATCAGTACGAGGAAGGTGCTCCATGCCCACAACCTTGTTTATCTAATGCATCAATCATGGTTGCCACCGACATGATTAGACACGGGTTTAAACCCGGGAAGGGGCTTGGGGTATCCCTATAGGGCATTGTTGAACCTATCTCTCTGCCCGCCAACAAAAATTTCTTCGACATAGGATTCCAGGATACAGAAGCCGATGTGAAATAGGCTAACGCACAAAAGAAAGATGGTTGGGACTTGCCTCAGCCAGTCCCCCACATTACTGAAACTTTCATCGAACCACAATATATATTGAAGAAGAGGAGGCCTTTACGGCCGAATAAATTGAAGAAATATGCGAGGCCATGAAGCAGATGCTGTATGAAACTAACATGGTTCAGCCAGGAGAAGGATCAAGCACCGCAGAAGTGCAATACATGGTCCCAAACGCCAAGTTGTAGAACTGGAAGGCTACTCCATTCCCTGTCAGGCGGGAGTCCCGGTAGTTCAGTTTTTGCCATTTTTTCTGCACTATGAGTTATTTCAGGGTGTAACTCAAGTTCTTTTTTTATTTTAATGCCTTTCAACTTCGATGTAAACCCTCCTATGTTCAAATTCAATGAAATGAAATCAAATTTTCATCGTCTATTATTTCTTCCTGATTTTTTATTATTTTTTCTTGTTTTTCAGTCCTAATAATGCGGCCTTAAATAACATGACATGCTTGCGGACTTCATGCTCTGATCTTAATACGCTATCTAACCTCGAAATAATGAATCAAGAACCGGAATATGATGAAGAAGAGGCTTTTAGGGAAATAAATCAAGAATTGGAACAATTCGAGAATGAGCCTAAGCCAAACTTAAACGAAACAGAACCCGTTAACTTGGGTAATGCATAAGAGGTTCGAGAAACCATGATAAGTGTCCACACTGATGAAAGAACTACAGACGCTTTTATTCAACTTCTATTTGAATTCAAAGACGTGTTTGCTTGGTCCTATGACGATATGCCCGGACTAAGTGTGGACTTGGTGGTACACAAATTACTGGCCTACCCCGGTTATCCACCTGTCCAACAAAAGCAAAGGAAAATTAAAACAGACATGAGTGACAAAATCAAAGAAGAGGTCACTAAACAACTAAAAGTTGGAGTAATCTGAGTGGTCCAATACACCACCTGGCTGGCCAATGTGGTTCCGGTACCTAAGAAGGACGGAAAGGCCAAGTATGTGTTACCGAGATTTGAATAAAGCAAGTCCCAAAGATAATTTTCCACTGCCAAACATACATCCTGGTTGAAAATTGTGCCAAACATGAGGTACAATCTTTCATGGATTGCTATGCGGGGTATCACCAGGTCCTGGTGGATGAAGAAGATGCAGAAAAGACAGCCTTCACCACACCCGAGGGCACTTACTATTACAGGGTCATGCCATTTGGTTTGAAGAATGCTGGGGCAACTTATATGAGGGCCATGACCGCCATATTCCATGACATGATGCATCAGGAGATTGAGGTGTACGTGGATGATGTGATTATTAAATCCAGGACACAAGGTGACCATGTGCAGCATTTGAGGAAACTGTTCGAACGCCTGCGTAAATATGATCTGAAATTAAACCCAGCCAAGTGTGCTTTCGGAGTTCCATCTGGAAAATTACTGGGGTTTATAGTCAGTCGACGGGGCATCGAGTTGAACCCGACAAAGATAAAATCTATTTGAGATTTCCCACCTCCAAGAACCAAGAAGGAGGTCATGAGTCTGCTGTGTAGGTTGAATTACATCAGCAGATTCATTGCTCAGTTGACATCCACATATGAGCCTATATTCAAGCTGTTGAAGAAAGATGCAGCCATCAAATGGACAGATGAGTGTCAAGACGCTTTCGACAAGATCAAAGAATATATGTCAAATTCGTCAGTGCTAGTCCCACCAGAACCAGGGAGACCTTTGTTCTTATACCTGACGATGTTAGAAAATTCCTTCGGGTGCGTTCTCGGGAAGCATGATGCAATCGGGAAGAAATAGCATGCCATATATTACTTGAGCAAGAAGTTCACGAGCTACGAGGCCAAGTATACGCTGTTGGAAAGAACTTGATGCGCTCTAACTTGGGTTGCTCAGAAGCTCCGGCATTATTTGTTGGCTATACCACCTACCTCATCACTAGGTTGGATCCATTGAAGTACATATTCCAAAAGCCAATGCCCACCGAGAGATTAGCAAAATGCAAAATCCTGCTCATGGAATGCGACATTGTCTATGTCACCCGCACAGCTATGAAAGCTCAAGCCTTGGCCGGTCATTTAGCTGAGAATCCGGTTGATGATGAATACCAACCTTTGGGAACTTATTTTCCAGATGAGGAAGTCATTTTGTCGAAGTAATCTCAGAAGACACTAACACCTGGAAAATGTTCTTTGATGGAGCAGTCAATGTAAAAGGTGTTGGGATAGGGGAAATCTTGATTTCGCCTACGGAACAACACTATCCCGCCACGGCCCGCCTCCGGTTCTTCTGTACAAACAATACTGCCGAATATGAAGCTTGTATAATGGGTATGAACATGGCCATTGACATGGATGTAGAGGAGTTATTGATCATGGGGCATTTTGATTTGATCATCAAGCATGATCAGGGAGAGTGGGAAACACGAGATGTTAAGCTCCTTCCATATAGACAACATGTAGAAGATCTTAGCAAACGACTCAAAGCTGTCGATTTCAGATATATTCCTCGATGCCACAACGAGTTAGCCGACGCGCTGGCTATCCTAGCTGGAATGCTGCCATATCCGGGTAATGTTCACATTGACCCGTTGGAGATTCAAATCAAGGAAAGGCATGGTTATTGCAACATGGTCGAAGTAGAACCCAATGTCCAACCATGGTATCATGATATCAAGAGATTCTTGAAAACAAAAGAATACCCAGAGCAGGCCAATGGGGACCAAAAGAGAACCATCTGAAGGCTCGCCATCAGCTTCTTCCTAATTGGGGAAGTTCTGTATAAAAGGACTCCCGATCTAAATCTATTAAGATGTGTAGACGTCAAATAAGACAAAAATATTATGAACGAGGTGCATTCAGGAGTATGCGGTCCCCACATGAATGGGTACGTCCTCACAAAGAAAATCTTGCGGGTTGGATATTATTGGATGACCATGGAGAAAGATTTTTTCGGTTTCATCCGGAAGTGCCATCAGTGTCAAATACATGGCAACTTAATCCATGCACCACCATCAAAATTGCACCCTATGTCAGCACCCTGGCCGTTTGTTGCCTGGGGAATGGATTTCATCGGGCCAATCGAGCCAAAGGCCTCAAATGGGCACAGATTTATCTTGGTCGCCATCGACTATTTCATAAAAGGGGTCGAAGAAGTCACATTCAAAGTTGTCACTAAGAAAGCAGTGGTGGATTTCGTGCACTCTAACATCGTCTGTCGTTTTGGTATCCCAAAGACTATCATTATCGACAATGCCGCGAATCTAAACAGTAACTTGATGAGGGAGGTGTGTGAACAGTTCCAAATCACACACTGCAATTCTACCCCTTACCGGCCTAAAGCCAATGGCGTCGTCGAAGCAGCAAACAAAAACTTCAAGAAAATTCTCAGGAAAATGATTCAAACATCCCGGCAATGGCATGAGAAATTGCCCTTTGCACTATTGGGATATCGCATGACCGTGCGCACGTCAGTTGGAGCTACTCCTTATCTATTGGTTTATGGCACTGAAGTCGTAATACCGGTAGAAGTCGAGATTCCCTCCCTTCGGTTTATTGTCGAAGCAGAAATTGAGGATGAGGAATGGGTCAAAACCCGATTGGAACAATTAACTCTGATTGATGAGAAAAGGATGGCCGGAGTTTGCCACGGGCAGTTGTACCAACAAAGAATGGCCCGCGCCTACAACAAGAAAGTGCGGCCCAGGAACTTCGAAGTGGGGCAACTTGTTTTAAGACGTATCCTCCCGCACCACGAAGAGGCGAAAGGAAAATTCGCCCTGAATTGGAAAGGTCCATACATCATAAGGAAATTGCTACCAAAAGGAGCATTATACTTGGGGGAAATCGAAGGAAATGACCCCGAAACGGCTGTCAATGCAGATGCAGTCAAAAGGTATTATATTTGACCCTTTCGTGACGATGATACTAATGATCGAAATGACGAAGCTTTCATTCAGGTTACCCTAAACATTATTATTTTTGTAAACCCTTTGAGACGGTTACTCTTCCTTGACTACCCTCATTGGAACTTGAAGTGTATTGAAAAGAAAAATCAAAAGAAAAATCAAAAACAAAAACAAAAACAAAAATGTTTCCCTGAACTACGTATGACTTGATTCCGAAAGGATACGTAGGCAGCCTCTCCCTTGGGTTCAGTCACACCAAAATAAAAATCCATATTCCCCCAAGATTTTAAGCAGGGGCAAGTGTTGAGATTCGGTAATGATTCGCCTGAAAATTTCCAAAGTTGTAATTCAATTCAAATTATTTTTACCCCAAATCCTGTTCAAGTCCTTCTGATCGATCGGCGAAGAAAATCCAGAATGGGAGGATACATCTATCTGGATCTGATACAAGAAATAAGAGAAATTAAAATGAGATAGTCTTATTGGTGAAAATCCACACGGGCACCAAAAGGCGATGGCAAGTAGAGAAATTAAAAATGAGAGAGTCTTGTTAGTGAAAACTCGCAAAGAGCACTACAGGGCGGCGGTGAGAAGAGAAATGAGAGAGGTTAGTCGGTGAAAACCGTAAAAGGGTACTACTAATCGAAAAGAGGATTATTGGTTACTGATATCAACACAGTCTGGGGCAAAGTTTCTCAGTCTCGAGGTGTTAGTGATGATGAATTCTTGAGAGTCGGATGGTTTACACAGATCAGGCATCCAGTCCAGAAGGCATGTCATGTTCATTGAAGTCCGCATGCACTCCAGACAAGTCCGTCTTTCCTTTCCCCCGAAAGGGATTCCCCTTGTTTAAATTCATTATCCGCTCTGTCATTTATTGTCTTTTGAATCCCTTTCGGTCTAACTGTGTTCCGAAACTAAGGCAAATAAAGGATGGCAAAACTGATTTACGGGGTTCTCGTTTTATGCAAGCCAACATGCAAGGGGTACCGAGCCTCATCAGGGACATCAAGTCGATCCCGACTGGCCGCAACAGCCGATTCTATAAACACAACTCTTGAAAGGAGAAGACCAAATCGAAATGCCTACAAAGGCAATTGAAGTAAAAAGTTAAGTCCCACGTGACTAACCCTCTCAACAAAGTTTGAAAATCCAAAGTGCTCCAAGTGATTTAAAATTAAAGATGAGGGGAAAATCAGAAATGAAAAGGCGATGAAGGCGAAATAAAGTTGAAAAAGGTTAAGTCCCACGAGACTAACTGTTGCAGCATAATTTGAAGGACCAAAAGTTCCTCCCTGATACTCCGTAAATCCAAGATAAAAGCAAGCGAAAGGCCTACAAAGGCAAAATAAAGTTGAAATGTTGGGTCCCACGTGACCGGTCACCGCGAAAAAATATGGAAAGCCAAGGTCCCCGGGTTTGGAAACGAAACCCAATCCCCAGCAAATAAGCAAACGGCTGAGATCTTCGTCAAAGAGGCTGAGATCAAGCAGCTTGAAATAATCAAGGCCGCAAAACCAAACACTAAACTAACAAATTGTTCTTTGTTTGAAGGAAACATGTGTAATTCAGAACCACATTGCAAATGCAAGTGTAACTAAGAGAAAAAGCGCAAGAGCTAGAAGCAGCTCTGCAACGATAACTCCAAAAAGAAGTTTTCTCTAAAATCCTTCCCTGCATTTATTCAAAAAAAAAAAGCTTTAAAACAGCCCAAAACTGAAGGGGTATAGGGTCTCAGGATCCTGGCTTCACCTTTCCCGACATGGGTGTACACGCTCCCTAGTCGATGCCAATTAAGGGTATACATTCCCTAATTGATGTTTTCTTTTCCAATTAAGGGTATACATTCCCTAATTGATGTTTTCTTTTCCAATTAAGGGTATACATTCCCTAATTGATGTTTTTCTTTTCCAATTAAGGGTATACATTCCCTAATTGATTTTTTCTTTTCCAATTAAGGGTATACATCCCCTAATTGATTTTCTTTTCCCGACATGGGTGTACACGCTCCCTAGTCGATTCCAATTAAGGGTATACATTCCCTAATTGATGACTTCTTTTCCAATTAAGGGTATACATTCCCTAATTGATGACTTCTTTTCCAATTAAGGGTATACATTCCCTAATTGATGTTTTCTTTTCCAATTTAGGGTATACATTCCCTAATTGATGTTTTTCTTTTCCAATTAAGGGTATACATTCCCTATTTGATATTTTCTTTTCCAATTAAGGGTATACATTCCCTAATTGATTTTCTTTTCCTGACATGCGTGTACACACTCCCTAGTCGATGCCAATTAAGGGTATACATTCTCTAACTGATGCTTTCTTTTCCAATTAAGGGTATACATTCCCTAGTTGATGCTTTCTTTTCCAATTAAGGGTATACATTCCCTAATTGATTTCTTTTTCCCGATATGGGGGTATACACTCCCTAGTCGATTCCAATTAAGGGTATACACTCCCTAATTGATTTCTTTTCCAACATAGGGTATACAACCCCTAGTTGATTTTATTTCTCAACATAGGGTCTTCAACCCCTAGTTGATCTTACTTTGAGATATAGGATATCCACTCCCTAGCCTACAATAACTCCAGGCGCACTGCTCCCGGCCTTTCATCGCTTTCAATAACAATTAGTGTAGATTCCCTTACAATAACTCACGAAAATTTCCTAGTGAAAACTGTGGCAGAAAATTTCGTTCATATGATTTTGGTTTTTGTGCAGATTACATCTTTAGGACATTGGAATCGAGATGACCAAAAGAAAAAGTTTCGATCCAGAATAATAAAACATATGAGAAAAGAGAAGACTGAATCCAAAGTGCAGAAACGGGGAAGATATGGACTATTCAGGATGAGATTGAAGTCATCCATTCAGTATATCCTGCCTTGATCTAAGGAACGATAAGATGAAACCACCACCTGCGGCTAAAAAGCATCAAGATCTAGGTCAGAGTCAGCAGAAGATCAAGACCCAAGACCAAGTCTTAGATAGGAATCTTGTAACTAGCAGTTGATAGGTTTAGTTAGTATTTCGTTTTGTTACTTTGGTGTAATAAGGAGATCAACAACAGTAACATCAGCAACCACAGTGAAACCACAATTACTCGGTAGTCCCAGCTACCAAAAATTCCAGAACTACACTGACCTGATTCCTTTATAGCCAAGGATATGTAGGCAACCTTTGAAGCAGGGTTCGGTCAAACTTTTCCAAAACGCTTCACAATGGAGCACATGAATGGGTAAAGTCGCTTATGACTGCTCACTTTGTCTTTGCCCAAAAACTCTTCGTGTTTCCGAGTAATGAGGGGCAACTGTGAGCACGTGATTTTTCACCCACCATACACTCCTACAAAAATTCAATACAAATAAATTAGTTTTACAAATTTCGTTGAATTTTAGTGATTAATTGTCAATTATTTGCATAGCATATTCATGATTCGTCTTCTGAAATTATTTAAAATTGCGTAATTAGGCGCATCATTGTTATCAAGGAATTATAAATTCATTATTTGTAATTAATTTATTTAAATAACAAATGAATGATGATTATTTGATGTGATGTAGTTTTGATAACTAATTGCTAAAAATTAATCATTTTTATGTAACAAAACTATAGATTTAATTAGGGGTATTGAATTAATTGGTCGATAATTAGACAGAATAAGGACTAAATTGATTATTATATATTTTAATTTAATTAGATTTTATTTTAATTAGATTAATTAGGTTTAAATTAAGCCTAGAATGTTAAAAACCGTATATCCCACTAGTTTTCCCCAATTAGGTCCACAATTGCTCCGATTTCAGATATCAGAACGACCAAAACCCTATATTCCCCTAAGTTCAATTCTGCCTTGACTTTGTGACTCAAACTCGCATGAGTCGATGGCTCTTGACAAGAGCCATCGATTCATGCGAGTGGGAGTCGCTGTAGAGTCTACCGGAGTCCGACCAAATTCCGGCAAAGTCACTGGAATCCGTCAAACTACTCCCGCTAGTATTCCCCCTTCCTTTTCTACCTGTTTTTTTTTTGTCTTTTCAGTTAAGATCATCATTGTTTAGTCCCTGTTCTCGTATCAATGTCTCATTCATATACGTCACTGTTATTTTCTATGTTTTTCTGTTAATTGATTTAGTTTCTAAGAATTAATTTATCAAAATAGTTTTTTTTTATAGAATAATGTGGGTATCGCTTTATAATCCATGTTTTTATCTGTGTCTTCCTATGTCTCTGTTAATATAGCATGATTTTTGCCTATTGTCATCTAGTCTTCTCTCTAATTAGTTTAGTTAAAAATTGTGTCACTACACTTGTTCATGGTTAATCAGTTCTTTGCCTATTTGTCTTGGTTAGATTTAATTACGAATAGTTGATTCAATTAATTCATTGTTTCATTGTTTTTCTTGTGTGTTACCCCAGACCCGGTTGTATACATATTAGGTGTATCTAAAATGATGATTGAGTAAGTTAACTAACCCAAAATAGGCTTGGTCAATTACTGACTCAACCTTAGTTAATGACCTGAGGTTAATTAGTCGAATAATTATGAATAAATTGATTAGGAGTTAAGTACATTGAACACTTAAGATAAGTTAACAACTAAGTCGCAGTACAAAGTGATCTATTAAGTCTAATAACAACCTAATGAGTCGTTTGAATAAGCATAATTCATGAACTTGGGAAAAACTATTGAACCAATTAAGCCAAAGTGTAGTCTAGGTTTGTAACTTCATGATTAGTTATTAATTAAGATGATTAGGCCTAAAGTTACCAGAATTAACCTAAAGCCCAAGGACTTTGAACTAATTACTATAAGTTAATTAATATCTAATAATAAACCTGATATAGCTCCTAAAATGGTAATTCTAGGAGGTCCTAGGGGTAGTATAGGATTTTCAGGTGAGGAAATCTTGGATGTAACAAGCCAAGAATCTTCTAGAATAAGAAAATCAGATTTTCTGGCGTCAAAAAGGTAATTTTAGAGGCTGGAATTCTCTAGAAGAGTGTAGCTATCCCAAAAGGATAGGGTTGACAGCTGCACATGTACCCTTTTCAGCCTATTGGATAAGGAATATGCTGAGCATATCCTATCCGAAATACCCCTGTATATACACATACATTTTACCACTAAAGGAGGACTTTTTTTTGGGGGGGGGGGGGGGCAAGGGGGCCTCTAAGAAAAATTTGAATTCACACAAAAATACACACGGATTTTTGGGATTTCTCTCTCAGTTTTTCTTTTTTGAAGTGATCATCATACTAGAAGGTTCTTCATCTCTGAAAAACAAATCCTTCTACACACTCTTAAGACAAGGCAGTAAGATTTAGTCCTCTATTCGTAGTTGTTTGGTTTTCTTCATTTAAAAACTGATCTACTGGGTTTTTCTGGGTTTAAATGGGTCACTCCTGAGTCGAGGTTTTCTTCAAATGTTGATGTTGTTGTTGTGTTGAATCTATCTCCCTCTGAAATCCTGATATTCTGATTTCATTGGTCGTATTTTGTTGATTTCTTTTTTAAAAGAGGTATGTAACAATGCTATCCAGATAATAGTTGTTATTTTCGAACCTTTCTCTATATTTTTAAAAGAAACATGTGTGAATCTGTTTTGATATTTTGGTACTGTAGATGAAACAAAAATATGAATTCTGAGTTGTTTGTGTGATTATGAGTTTTGCTTTTGTGTATATTTGAGCCTACACTCACAAACATGAGAATCTTGTATCAAAAATGTTTGTAGATGCTTGCTTGAACCCATTGAGTCTTCTTTGATGTATATGAGTTCCTTAAAGTAGCTTTAAAAGTGTAAGATGATTCCCCAGCCGAATCTGCATTAAGGAAACGGGTCTGACCTCTTAATGGTCAGATTCTTCCTAAGAAATGCATAAATACTTCACTCATTTTTTTTTGGAGAAAAATCTATAAAATACAGGTTGAGTTATGAAGAGTTGTTAGCTTGCACAGGAGCAGCAACTGTTTTCTTTATTATTCCATTTTTAGGAATTGTACTTTTGAGCAAAAATGACAATGTAATACCATAAATTCTATATTTTTTTATTATTCTTATAATATGGACTGTACATTCTAAGAATAGACATTCAATTTCCCCTTTTATGTAAAATCCCCTTTGAAATTGGGACATCTTGGTAAAACAGTCCATTAAGGCTTTAATCAAGCTTAACTCCCTAGGCTATTGGGTCATAAGGGAGTAGACATGCCCAAAGATTAGAGTTATTTGATCTAAGAAGTAGTATATTGATGGTAGGTGTTTAATCAACAGCATGAATTTCTATTCGAACTAGTCTATACGAAAATCTCTTTGTAAATATCTACTGGAATTTTGGAATCAGTCACGTCAGATTCAGGAACTTTCAATATAAATAGGAATCGGTGATTCAGAACATTTTTTAATTCATCTCACATCCTTTAAATTTTTCGAAATAGATGTATGAACATTTGTCTCTTAAAAATACGTATAAATCCTTATTTTAGAGACATGTGTTTAGGCTGTCTAAAAAATGGATGAAAACTGCCAAGTTTGAACTAGTAAAATTGCTTGTGCTATGCTATTCTTTCAAAATTGTAAAGTTCTCAGAAAAACAACAAATAGTTTTAGCTTACCAATTCAAAGAAAAATCAGTAAATAAGGTGTTTATATGTTTATAGGTGTGTGTATGAATTGATGTGCATTTTGATTACCATGTTTCCTATCATTCACCAAACTAGAAAGTGAAGACCCTTAAGACTTAATTGAATTCCCTAGCTAGTGTTCTTCCTACAAAGTATCCACAATTAGGATTGGCCAAAAGAGTTGAAATAATTTAGGGCTAAAATGTGGCCATAGCCGAACATCGCCTCAAATGGGTGTTATAAAACTGTCACGACCATAGTCTTGACTACGTAATCTACACTCAGGTGTGACAACTCATGTCCCCGATTTCAACTTAAAACTAAATTAAAATCACGTGTGCGATTGCGGGTGCATTTCATGTGGCGTAATTGTAACATGTCCAAAAGCAGACAAGTGCACGTCCTCGTGACTTGCTTTCAAGATAAATCCATAAATGTCAAAAGCGGCTAAAAGTCAAAAGGGCTAAATGCACAATAGGCAAAAAATGCATAAATAATCAGACAATTTAGGCCAAATAATAATAGTTAAGAGACCGTACTAGAACCACGGAACTCGGGAATGCCTAACACCTTCTCCCGGGTTAACAGAATTCCTTACTCGAATTTCTGGTCGTAGACAAAAATCAAACAGAGTCAAAATTCCTCGGTTTGGGATGTTCTAAAAATAAACGGTGTCTCGGAGCATCGTCAAAAACTCGGGTGGAGACTATGAAAAATAATAATAAATCCTAAAACCGAATAATGTCACTTTAATTGGAAAAACTTCCTTATTACCCCTTCATTAATCCGGGGGTGAAAAAAGGAGGTGTGACAGGGGGATCTCCCATAATACGTCTGTAGTCCCCAATTTAAATATGCAATGCAACAACCAAAGAAAACAATTATAGCACGACAGAAAACTCGTACATCACCTCATCAAACAAAGAAATCATGACAATGACACAAGGTATGGCGAACAAGTCAATACAAGAACTTCAATTCACAAGAAAGCAGTAGAACATCGTCCACAAGGAATAATCACGATAAAGAATACTAACGGTAAAGAGAACAAATTGACCAGGGAAAATCAAGCCAAGCAACAAATCCACAAATTCGAGTCAACAATAAGAAGACAACACAAGTCAAATAATTCCAAGTAAGGACAAGTCGACTAATATATAAGTTGTCTAAAACCCTTATGAGGTTGAGAAATTATGAGAGATATTAAACATTTCAATTAATTATAGGCAGTTTATGAAAATATAGCATGACGATAAAGAGTTAAAACCTTTGGTTAAGTCAAAACAGGGTCAAGTAGGCAATAAGGGTGAATCCTAAAGCAATTAGCTCTAATCAAAGCACGTAGGAGTGAAACTAGAAATTTAGAAATCAAGTGTATCAAGAACAACTGTATACAAGGTGAATATAAGGACCTAAGAACCCTTAAAGGTCAACCTTCTACAAATAAGACCAAGCACACACTCGTCACCTCGCGTACACGGACCACAATCAACATGGAAGACTAAAATCCTAAGGGGTAATTCTCCCACACAAGGTTAGGCAAGATACTTACCTCAAAGACGACAACCCGGTACTCAAAAATGAACTTCTCGAGTGAAAAGACCTCCAGGCACCTCAAAATCAACTAAAACAACTTCAAAATACACATAAAACTTGTAAGGGTATTCCGGATAATAAAGTTTCAATCTTTACAAAAATATAAAAATCGACCCAATAGTCGACCCCTGGGCCCGCACCTCGTAACCCGTCAAATTTTATAAAATTTGAATACCCATTTCGATACGAGTTCAACCATACAAAATTTATCAAAATCCGATACCATTTGGTCCCTCAAATCACGATTTTTCATTTTAGAAATTTTTTTTCAAAACCAACCCTTTCCTCAACTCAAAGCACAAATTAAATGATAAAAACAACGACTAATTCATGGAATATATTTAATTCTAGTTAAAGAACACCTACCCAATCTAATTTCTTGAAAACCCCATCAAAAATCGCCAAGAATCGAGCTCTAGAAGTCAAAATGTGATAAAAATGCCTCAACCCTCGAATTTGGAATATAATATGTCTGCCCAGATTTTTAAGCATTGCGATCATGAGAGGAGGGATGCGATCGCGTAGAAGAAAAAATAACTGATGGCCAAAAGGTGTTATGCGATCGCGAACATACTTATACAATCCCATATAAGGGAAATAGCCAATGTCCAAAAATGCATTACGCGATCGCGTACAGTTGCATGTGATCGCAGAAGAGGAAAAGGAATTCACCAGCTGGTATGGCTGGGCAATGCGAACACGGAATGGGTGCTGCGAACGCGAAGAAGGAAGAAATGTAAGTACGCGATTGCCTGAGGTGATATGTGAACGTGAAGAAGGAAAAATAGGTCGGGTCAACAGAGTACTATGTGATCGCGACTATGTCTATGCGATCGCATAGAAGGGAGTACCAGATGGCATGACAGCGGTGAAAAATAGAAGGAAATTGGTCTGTAGCCCATCCAAAACACACCCGAGGCTCCCCGGGACCCCATCTAAACACACAAAAAAGTCATATAACCTAACACGGACTCGCTTGAGATTTCAAATCACATAAAACAACACAAAAACAACAAATCAAACCAAAAATCAAACTTATGAATTTTCAAATCTTCAAATATAAAAACACGAGCCGAAACCTATCAATTCAACCCGGAATGATGCCAAATTTTGTAGACAAGTCCCAATTGACATCCCGGAGCTAATCCAACTCTCGGAATCCCTGATATCCCAAAAAGTCAACTGTGATCAAACTCAAATTTCCAACTTTCGCCGAATTACCTCAAATTACCCTACGGACCTCCAAAACCAATTCCGGACGCGCGCCTAAGTTTAAAATCACTATACGAAGCTGTTGACATTACCGAAACTCATTCCGAGGTTGTTTACACAAAAGTCAAACCTCCGGTCAACTTTCACCGCTTAAGCTTCCAAAACTAAAATTTTCCTTCCAATTCGACTCCGGATCATCCGGTAACTGAATCCAATCACGCACGCAGGTCGATATACACAATGTGAAGATGTTCAAGACCTTACGCCACCGAACGGAGCTTAAATTCTCAAAATGACCAGTCGGGTCGTTATAGTTGAATTGGTTATGAAAACCATAATTTGATTTGAAGTATATTCCTTTGAGGCTTATAAGCTATGAATCTATTTTAGAAAAGTCAAATATTTTGGGAGTTACTAGTGGAGACCACCGAGTTTTGTTATAATTTTGAATTCGTTACCATGGAGCTACATATATCAGTAAAGGGACACATTCCAATATTAAGCCGAGATTTGTGGGATAAAGTCCCCTAATTCGTGGGAAAATGATCATTACCAAATGTAATGAGGTTAAGTCGACTCGTACAGTAGTACGGGAAGCCGTCCAGACAAGTAGGGTTAAATATTTGTGGCTAGGTTGATCACCTAGTGTTGTTTCTATTATGTCGATGTCGGTATGGTGCTCATACTAAAGGTAAAATCTCACATGATTTTGGTTGAACTTAAAGGCTAAAGGAGATGACTTTGAAATATGTTTTACACTATTGTTTCATCTCCTTGTTTAACTTATGAATTGATATAAATGCTTCCTTTTTATATCAATGCATTTCATATCTCTTGATCTTCTTTTCCTATCTTGTCCCACTCATTGGGGAAACAATTCATGATTCATACTAAGTATGTGGAGCTTAGGCCTTTTGGCAAAATTTTCATTTCTATTTTCATGCACGGGTCCTAAGCAGCGAGAGCCCCGTGGATAGGACAACTCCACATTTCTAGTTGATACTTTTGGTGAGGATTCACTCTTGCTATCGTGGAGTAATGTTTATTTTTTGATTTTGGGTCACCGAGGCTTGTCTCAGTCGACTATATTCATTGTGTGTCATAGAGTTTCCATAGACATTGGTAGTTTATTCTTTAGGGTTGTAAGCTATGGTTACATATAGCATACATGAATGAACAATTACATTTATGTCTTTTGTTTAATGAAAAGAACTATTTTAAAGGATAAGTTTTGTGTATGAATTTTATTATTTAAAATGTTTATATTTCAAAAGGCTTCTTCATGCATATAAAGGGGGAATTTATATATGGGTTTGGTTTGCGCAGGTTAAATAGTGAGGCGAGTGATGTTCACGTAGATCTTGGGTCGTGTCAAACTTGTTATCATAGCACTAGGTTCTAAGTCAAGTCATAGGATGTCTATGGAATCGTGTCCAATAGAGTTATCTTTATCAATGTGCTGTGCACCACACTTATATCGAGAAGGTTACATGGACATTACACAAATGTTTCATTCTTTCTCCCTATTCTAGATCGCAGTAGAGCTTGAATATAAGAGGTCGATCATGGTGAACACACGTGGTAGCAATATGAACAGAGAATATGTCCTTATACCCAATATAGCTTCGGGAGGGACACCCATAAGACCTCGGGGCCGACCTTCGAAGGCTGCAAAGGCACATACTATGCTATCTCCTATAGCTCCAAGAATGGTGGAGGATTATGAGGAAGAAGTTTATGAGGAAAATATCCTACCTCCAGTGCGAAACCGTTTAGATGAGACCCTTCTCGGTATAAGGAAGGCATGGATAATTTTGTAGAGCTAATGGCTCTATAAACCCAACAAAACCTACAGATAGGTATTCAAGCTCTCCATCAGGGAGGCATGAGAGCACCAGTGACGGAGGACAGGTCACAATTGGCCATGAAGTTTGTAAGGCTTGGATCGTTGACATTGTCGCACCCCTTTTTCTCGCGAAATCGGGTTTTGTAACGACCCGGCCGGTCGTTCCGTGAGATTTCCCCCGGTTCTCCCATTTCTTTTTTATCATATGTTACTTAGCCTATTTATGTTGTATTGGGTCGGTTGGTTCAGGTTCGAAGTGGTCGTGGTGAGAACAGAGACACTTAGTCTCTTAACTGGGAGTTGATTTATTGGTAGCTTTGTTAGGTGATTTGGGTCTTATGAGTGGGTTCAGAATGAAGTTTTGATGTCCGGTGTAGAATTAGGTTTGAATTGGCGAAAATTAGTTTTTGGTGATTTTCGGTCGGCAGGGGAAAAAAGGCTATCGGGGTCGAATGGGATTCCGGAAGTTGGACCAGGTTTGTAATGTCATTTTGGATACGTGTGAAAATTTTCAGGTCAATCGAATGTGTTTTGGATGGTTTCGGCATCCTTGGTGAAATTTAGAAGTTTCAAAGTTCATAGGCTTGAATTTGATGTGATTTTGGTGTTTTTGCGTTGTTTTTGGTGTTTTGAAGGCTCGACTAAGTTTGAATAAGGTCATGGGACTTGTCGGTATTCTTGGTTGGGTCCCCAAGAGGCTCGGGATTCATTTCAGATAGTTAACGGAGGTTTGGACTTAGAAATTTGCATAAAAGCTGCTGCAGGTGCCATTTTACTGGTGTGGACGCACCTGCGGATGGGGAGCCGCAAGTGCGATGGCCGCAGGTCCGATGGTCCATGTGCAGGTGCAGAACAGGGGGACCTGGCCAAGGAGCGCAGGTACGGAAGCCTGGTCGCGCCTACGAGCCTGTAGGTGCGAGAGGTGGGTCGCTGGTGTGGAAGGTCCGGACTTAAGTCATTTTCGCAGGTGCGCATCTGGGACCGCTTGTGCGGGTCCGCAAGTGCGGAAAAGTCTTCTACAGGTGCATTTTAACTGGGCAGGAAGTATAAATATGTGCCTCCATGAATTGTTGGCATTTCTCATAAATTTTGCATGCGGGTTGAGTCATTTTGAGAGCAATTTGGAGAAAGATTTCGAGGGTCTTTGGTGGAGGTAAGTTTCTCGGACTATAAACTCGATTCTATGTTGTTATGTGACGAGTTAGGCTTGGAATTGAGACTTATAATTGAGGGTTTAAGGCTTGGGAAATTGAGACTTATAATTAAGGAATTTAGGGATTGTTTGTGGTCGGATTTTGATGCATTTTATATGTGTAGACTCGGGAAAGGATGAGGATTCTTGTGATGCGATTTTTATCGAATTTTGAGACGTGGGCCCGGGGCTCGGGTTTGGCCAATTTCAGGAATTGTGCCTAATTTTGATAGTTTTCGATTGGGGTTCATCTCCCTACCATATTTTGATGTTATTAATCTGATTTGAGATAGACTCGGAGCATTTGGGAGCCGATTCGAGGGGTAAGAGCATCGCGAAGTAGCTTTTGGACTGTTTCGAGGTAAGTAACGATTATAACTCTAAACCTGAGGGTATTAAACCCCGGTATTTTATATTGTTTTGGTAAATGAGGTGACGCACATGCTAGGTGATGAGCGTGTGGGCGTGCACCGATAGGGATTGTGACTTGGTCCATCCCGTAGCGACTATTAAGCCGCGTAGTCTATTTGAAACCTTACGACATCCTGTATTTTAGAAATTTATAACTGTTTATGGGCTGAAAACCATGTTTTGCCTTGTGCTGACCTGTTTAGACCCTCGGAGATACTTTTACACTATTCTCACACTATCCTGATAGAAAAATTGTGAACCCAGTCATGTTTTCTACTTGTTGTTATTTTCACTATTATCACACTGTTTTGTGATTCTGAGAGGTATTTGGGCCTGAGTCTCGTGAGTTGAGATGGGTTTCCCGAGTGGCTTGTGAGGATGACTAAGTGAGGCTGACAGCTGGATATGTGAGGATAGTTATGGATCGGGCTGCAGGCCGCAGCAATATATATGTTATATATTATATATGGATCGGACTGCACGCCGCAGCAATATGTGTATTGGATCATGTTGCACACCATAGCAACATAGTGCTTGGGCTGTAGGAGACCTCCGGAGTCTGTACACCCCCAGTGAGCACAGTCGACTATATATATATATATATATATTGGATCGGGTTGCGGCCCGCAGCATATGTTATTCTGATCGGGCTGCACGCCGGAGTATATATTATGAGGATCGAGTTGCACGCCGCAACAGTTGAATGGTTATCTGATACTTGTTGAGTGCGAGTGCTTATTGTGAGCATGAAATACTGATAGTGGAGTCACGAGTGACTGATATGCCTTGTTATGAGAGATATTATGCCTGGATAACTGTTACATTGTGAATTTTACTGTTTTTCCCTCTCTTCTTTATACTGAGCCTTCTAATAAAAGTTTAATTATTGTTTTATGAAAGTTTAATTTATAAATTCTCGTCACTACGCTCAAGTTTTTAGTTACTTTGGTTACTTACTGAGTTGGCATACTCACGTTACTCCCTGCACATTTGTGTGCAGATCCAGGTACTAGACCATCTCGCAAGTTGACTTTCTGACGTGCTTGGAGTTGTTCATGGATCGAGGTAGCTGCTCAGCGTCCCCAGCTCACCTCCATTCCCTTCCTCAGTTCTTAGTGTTGTCTTTCATACTTCAGACTCTTGTAGTAGCAAAGTCACTTTATTGTACATTGTATTTATCATCCTACGTGCTCATGACAGTTGACTCCAGGTTTTTGGGTAGTGTATAAATTGTTTATTTCATTTTGGTGCTTTAATCTGCTTAAGTGAAAGAAAATATTTTTTGTGAAAGACCGGTATAGTTTTGGAAATTATGAATTATTATGATAGTATGTAATGGTTGGCTAGCCTAGTTCCATGATAGGCTCCATCACGGCCAACTTAGGAAGTGGGGTCGTGACAAGTTGGTGTTAGAGCCTAGGTTACATAGGACTCAACGGTCATGAGCAGGTTTAGTAGAGTCTCGCGGATCGGTACGGAGATGTTGGTACTTATCTTCGAGAGGCTACAGAACCCTTAGGAACAATCTCATTTTTCTTGAATTCTGTCGTGCCATTTTGTTGATTCTAGAGAAATCTAAACTTTTGTTGTTTCATTCTCTCACAGATGGTGAGGACTCGCGCTACCGATCAGGGTGACCATCACCAGCTAGACCAGTGCGTGGTCGAGGCTGTGGTAGAGGTAGGGGACCAGCCCGTGCAGCAGCTGGGCAGTACCAGAGGGTCCACCTACCATTCGGGATCATGTTCCCGCCGCAGATACTCCAGCGAGACAGGCTCAGGCACCGGCAGTGCCTATTTTTATTCCAGGTCTTCAGGAGACCTTGGCCCAGATCTTGACTGTATGTAGCACCCTTGCGCAGGCAGTTGTTGTGTCTTCTACTGCTGCTACTTCTCAGGCCGGGGGAGGCAGTCAGACTCCAGTTGCCCGGACACCTGAGCAGGTTACTCAGGGCCTTCAGACACCGGGGACAGTTCCAGCCCAGCCGATTGCTCCAGTTCAAGACTTCGTGGTTCCAGCTACGCTAGATGATGAGCAGCGTAGGCTGGAGAGATTTAGTAGACTTCAGCCTCTGACATTCAGCGGTGATGAGGGCGAGGATTCCTAAGGTTTTCAGGATAAGTGTTAGAGGATGCTTCGTACTGCTGGGATTCTGGAGCCCAGTGGGGTCTTATTTGCTACTTTTCAGTTTTCTGATGCTGCTTTCACTTGATGGGAGTATTTTGAGAGGCGTAGGCATGTTGGTTCAGCACCCCTCACCTAGAAGCAGTTCTCCACTATCTTCTTGGAGAAGTATGTACCCCAGTCTCACATGGAGGAGCAGCGCACGAAGTTTGAGCAGCTGGGTCAAGGGGAGCCAGTGACGCAGTATGAGATGCGGTTTTTAGAGTTGGCTCGTCACGCCACCGAGTTGGTTCCTACCGATAGGGAGAGGATTAGGAGGTTCGTAGATGGCCTCACTTATAAGCTCCGCTTTTTCATGACTCGGGAGAGGGTATCAGGTGCCACCTTTGAGCAAGTTGTTGATATTGCTCGAGATATTGAGTCGGTTCGTCGCCAGAAGCGGGAGGAGAGGGAGGCCAAGAGGCCTCGCGGATCGGGTGGTGCTCCTTCCAAGGGGCAATTTCAGCATGGTAGACGTCGTTCGTTCAGGCCTCCTCAGTCAGTCCGCCCAGCCTATAGTGGTGCATCTTCGGGTCATGGTCCCCGTAGTTCTCATCCAGGCCATTCTTCATTTGGTGCCCTTCCAGCCCAGAGTGCAGCTCGAGCACCACCAGTTCAGAGTTCCTCTATGGATGATTCTTCTAGTGGCCATTCTGGTGCCAGGGTTTTCTTTCAGTCCCCGTCCCCAGCTCCAGGGAGTTGTTATGTGTGTGGAGAGTTCTGGAATATGAGGAGGCAGTGTCCTCATCTTCTTGGAGGTCCATCTCATCTGAGGAGCCAACCTTCGACTTCAGCTCCAATTACTTCACCACTTACCCAGGCAGCCAAGGGTAGTAGTCAGTCAGCTAGAGGCCGCCCTAGAGGTGGAGGTCGAGCAGGTGGAGGTCAGGCCCGTATGTATGCGTTTCCAGCCAGGCCAGATGTTATGGCCTCTGATGCAGTGATCGCAGGTATTGTCTCATTTTGTCGCCGAGATGCTTTGCTTTATTTGACCTTGGTTCTACATATTCTTATGTCTCATCATATTTTGCCCATTTCATGGATATGCCCCGTGAGTCTTTAGTTACGTCTATTCATGTGTCGACTCCAGTGGGTGATACTATTATTGTGGACCGTGTGTATCGGTCATGTGTGGTATCTATTAGGGGTATGGAGACCCGAGTGGACCTACTGTTACTCAGCATGGTCGATTTTGATGTGATATTGGACATGGATTAGCTATCTCCGTGTCATGTTATTCTTGATTGTCACGCTAAGACCGTGACCTTAGCTATGCCAGGATGTCCGAGGGTTGAGTGGAGAGGTTCTTCTGAGTATGTGCCTAGTAGGGTGATTTCCTACCTGAAGGCCCAGCGCATGGTTGAGAAGGGATGTTTATCGTATCTGGCTTTTGTGAGGGATGGAAATGGTGAGACTCCCGCTATTGATTCGGTTCTTGTGGTCTGTGACTTTCTGGACGTGTTTCCTACAGACCTGCCAGGCATGCCGCCTGACAGGGACATTGATTTTGGTATTGACCTGGTGCCAGGCACTCAACCTATTTATATTCCACCTTATTGTATAGAACCAGCGGAGCTTAAGGAGTTAAAGGAACGGCTTCAGGAACTCCTAGACAAGGGGTTCATTCGGCCTAGTGTGTCACCTTGGGGTGCACCGGTGTTGTTTGTGAAGAAGAAGGATGGTTCTATGCGCATGTGTATTGATTATCGGCAGCTGAACAGGATTACGGTGAAGAACCAGTATCCCTTGCCTCGTATAGATGACTTGTTCGATCAGTTTCAGGGTGCCATGGTATTTACCAAGATTGACTTGCGTTCTGGCTATCATCGGTTCAAGATTCGGGGGCAAGACATCCCGAAGACTACTTTCAGGACTAGATGTCGTCACTATGAGTTTCTGGTTATGTCATTCAGGATGATCAATGCCCCAGCAGCCTTTATGCACTTGATGCACAGTGTATTCCGGCCTTATCTGTATTCTTTCGTTATTGTGATTATTGAGGATATCTTGGTGTATTCCCGATCTCGGGAGGATCATGAGCAGCATTTGAGAGTTGTGCTTCAGACCTTGAGGGAGAAGAAGTTGTATGCAAAATTTTTGAAGTGTGAGTTCTGGCTTGATTCAGTGGTGTTCTTGGGGCACGTGGTGTCTAGTGAGGGTATTCAGGTTGATCCAAAGAAGATAGAGGCGGTGCAGAGCTGACCTAGACCGTCATCACCTACCGAGATTCGCAGTTTCCTTGGTTTGGCAGGGTACTGTTGCCATTTTATAGAGAGATTTTCCTCTATTGCAGCACCTATGACCAGGCTGACCCAGAAGGATGCTCAGTTTAGGTGGAATGAGGAGTGTGAGGAGAGCTTTCAGAAGCTCAAGTCAGCCTTGACTACAGCTCCGGTGTTGGTTTTGCCTACGGGTTCAGGTTCTTATACAGTTTACTGTGACGCCTCGAGAGTTGGCCTTGGAGCGGTTTTGATGCAGGACGGTAGGGTGATAGCCTACGCGTCCAGACAGTTGAAGGTGCATGAGAGGAATTATCCAGTGCACGATCTTGAGCTAGCAGCTATTATCCACGCCTTGAAGATTTGGTGTCATTATTTGTATGGAGTGCATTGTGAGATTTTCACTGATCACCGTAGTTTGCAGCATCTGCTTAAGCAGAAGGATCTGAATTTGGGTCAGAGGAGATGGTTGGAGCTTCTCAAGGATGATGAACTCACTATTCTATATCATTCGGGGAAGGCCAATGTAGTGGTCGATGCCCTGAGCCACAGAGCGGAGAGTTTAGGGAGTCTAGCCTACCTTCCAGCAGCAGAGCGAACTTTAGCACTTGATGTTTAGGCTTTAGCGGGTCAGTTGGTGAGATTTGATCTACTAGAGCCCCCGCGGTATTGGCCTTTGTAGCCTCCAGGTCTTCTCTTTATGATCAGATTACAGCACTCCAGTATGATGATCCACACTTGCTCGTTCTTCAGGTCAAGGTCTGTCGCGGTGATGCCAAGGATGCGGTTATTGGTGATGATGGGTTCATGAAGATGCAGGCCCGGATTTACGTGCCCAATGTGGATGGACTTCGAGATTTGATTCTAGCTGAGGCCCATAGTTCGCGGTATTCCATCCATCTAGGTGCCGCAAAGATGTACCAGGATCTGAGACACCATTATTGGTGGAGGCAGATGAAGAGAGATATTGTTGAGTTCGTGGCTCGGTGTCTCAATTGTCAGCAGGACAAGTATGAGCACCAGAGACCTGATGGATTACTTTAGAGATTAGATATTCTGGAGTGGAAGTGGGAGTGTATTACCATGGACTTTGTAGTTGGGCTCCCACGGACTTTGAGGAGGTTTGATGCTATATGGGTTATTGTGGATCGGCTAACCGAGTCCGCGTACTTCATTCCTGTTTGTACTACTTATTCTTTGGAGCGATTAGCTGTGATTTACATCAGGGAGATTGTCTGATTGCATGGGGTTCCAGTTTCTATCATTTCTGAAAGAGGTACGCAGTTCACGTCTCAGTTTTGGAGGTTCGTGCAGAGGGAGTTAGGTACTCAGGTTGAGTTAAGCACAGAGTTTCATCCTCAGACCAACGGGCAGAAGGAGCGTACTATTCAGATTTTAGAGGATATGTTGCGCGCCTGTCATTGATTTTGGAGATTCATGGGACCAATTTCTGCCACTCGCGGAGTTTGCATATAATAATAGTTATCAGTCGAGTATCCATATGGCTTCGTATGAGGCTTTATATGGTAGGAGGTGTAGATCTATGGTTGGTTGATTTGAGCCGGTTGAGGCTAGGCTATTGGGCACAGACTTGGTTCAGGATGCGTTGGGTAAGGTGAAGATGATTCAGGAGCGGCTTCGCACGGCGCAGTCTAGGCAGAAGAGTTATCCAGACCGGAAGGTCCAAGATGTGTCTTTCATGGTTAGGGAGAAGGTGTTGCTGAAGGTGTCCCCCATGAAGGGTGTTATGAGGTTCGGGAAGAGGGGAAAGCTGAGTCCCCGGTTCATTGGGCCATTTGAGGTGCTTCAGAGGATTTGGGAGGTGGCTTATAGACTTGCCTTGCCTCCCAGCTTATTGAGTGTTCATCCGGTATTCCATGTTTCGATGCTCCGGAAGTATGTTGGTGACCCGACTCATGTTTTGGACTTCAGCACGGTTCAGCTCGAGGGTGATATGTCATGAGGTAGAGCCAGTGGATATTTTGGGTCGTCAGGTCAGGAAGCTGAGGTCTAAGGATATAGCTTCAGTGAAGGTCCAGTGGAGGGGAAAGCTGGTGGAGGATTCCGCCTGGGAGACCGAGCGGGAGATGCGGAGCAGATATCCTCACTTATTTGAGACTCCAGGTATGTTTCTAGACTCGATCAAGGATAAACGTTTGTTTAAAAGGGGAAGGAGGTAACGACCCGGCCGGTAGTTCGGTGAGATCTTCCCCGTTTCCCCTGTTTCTGCTTTATCATATATTACTTAGGATATTTATGATGTGTTGGGTCGGTTGGTTCGGGTTCGGAGTGGTCGTGGTGAGAACAGAGACACTTAGTCTCTTAAATTGGTTTAATAGTTAGAAAAGTCAACTGGGAGTTGACCTATTGGTAAACGACCTCGGAATGTAGATTTTATGGCTCGGGTAGCTTCATTAGGTGATTTAGGGCTTAGGAGTGTGTTCGGAATGATGTTTTGATGTCCGGTGTAGAATTAGGCTTGAATTGGCGAAAGTTAGTTTTTGGCGATTTTCGATCGGCAGGGGAAAATAGGCTACCAGGGTCAGAATGGGATTCCGGAAGTTGGAGTAGGTTCGTAATGTCATTTTGGATACGTGTGCAAATTTTCAGGTCAATCAGATGTGTTTTGGATGGTTTCGGCATCCTTGGTGAAATTTAGAAGTTTCAAAATTCATAGGCTTGAATTTGATGTGATTTTGGTGTTTTTGCATTATTTTTTATGTTTTGAAGGCTCGAATAAGTTTGAATAAGGTCATGGGACTTGTCGGTATTCTTGGTTGGGGACCCGAGGGGCTCGGGATTAATTTCGGATAGTTAACGTAGGTTTGGACTTAGGAATTTGCGGCAAAGCTGCTGCTGGTGCCATTTTACTGGTGTGGCCGCACCTGCGGATGGGGAGCCGCAGGTGCGATGGTCCATGCGCAGGTGCGGAAGAGGGGGACCTGGCCAAAGAGAGCAGGTGCGGAAGGTCCGGACTTAAGTCATTTTCGCAGGTGCGCACCTGGGACCGCTAGTGCGGGTCCACAGGTGCGGAAAAATCCTCCGCAAGTGCGGTTTAACTAAGCGGGAAGTATAAATATGTGCCTCCGCGAATTTTTGGCATTTCTCATCAGTTTTGCATGCGGGTTGAGTCATTTTGAGATCAATTTGGAGAAGGATTTCGACGGTCTTCGATGGAGGTAAGTTTCTCGGACTATAAACTCGATTCTATGTTGTTATGTGGCAGATTAGGCTTCGAATTAGTAGATTAAATGGCATAAATTGGGGATTTAGGGCTTGGATAATTTAGACTTATAATTAAGGAATTTAGGGGTTGTTTGTGGTCGGATTTTGATGCATTTTATATGTGTATACTCGGGAAACGATGAGGATTCTTGTGGTGCGATTTTTATCGAATTTCGAGACGTGGGACTGGGGCTCGGGTTTGGCCAATTTTAGGAATTGTGCCTAATTTTGATAGTTTTCGATTGGGGCTCATCTCCCTAGCATAATTTGATGTTATTAATCTGATTTGTGATAGACTCAGAGCATTTGGGAGCCAAGGGGCAAGAACATCGCAAAGTAGCTTTTGGATTGTTTTGAGGTAAGTAACGATTGTAACTCTAAACCTGAGGGTATGAAACCCCGGTATTTTATATTGTTTTGGTAAATGAGGTGACGCACATGCTAGGTGACGAGCGTGTGGTCGTGCACCGATAGGTATTGTGACTTGGTCCGTCCCGTAGCGACTATTAAGCCGCGTATTCGATTTGAAACCTTACGACATCTTGTTTATGGGCTATAAGACATGTTTGGGGCCTTGTGCCGACCTGTTTAGACCCTCATATGTACTTTTACACTATTCTCACACTATTCTAATAGAACAACTGTGAACCCAGTCATGTTTTCTACTTGTTGTTATTTTCACTGTTATCACACTGTTTTGAGACTCTGAGAGGTATTTTGGGGCTGAGTCACGTGAGTTGAGATGGGTTGCCCGAGTGGCTTGTAAGGATGACTAAGTGAGGCCGAGATCCGGATATGTGAGGATAGTTATGGATCGGGCTACACGCCGCAACAATATATATGTTATATATTATATATGGATCGGGTTGCACGTTGCAGCAATATGTGTATTGGATCGGGCTGCACGCCACAGCAACATAGTGCTTGGGCTGTAGGAGCCCCTCCGGAGTCTGTACACCCCTAGTGAGCACAATTGACTATATATATATATATATATATATATATTGTGGATCGGGTTGCACGCCGCATCATATGTTATTCAGATCGGGCTGCACACCGCATTATATATTAGGAGGATCGGGTTGCACGTCGAAGCAGTTGAGTGGTTATCTGATACTTGTTGAGTGTGAGTGCTTAGTGTGAGCATGAAATACTGATAGTGGAGTCACGAGTGACTGATATGCCTTGTTATGAGAGATATTGTGCCCTGATGGATGTTATATTGTGAATTTTGTTGCTTTTCCCTATCTTCTTTATACTGAGCCTTCTAATAAAAATTGAATTACTGTTTTATGAAAGTTTAATTTATAAATTCTCCTCACTGCACTCAAGTTTTTAGTTACTTTGGTTACTTACTGAGTTGGCGTAACATTACTCCCTCCACCCCTATGCGCAGATCCAGGTACCGGACCATCTTGCTATTTGACTTTCTGACGTGCTTGGAGTTGTTCGTGGATCGAGGTAGCTGCTCAGCGTCCCCAGCTCACCTCCCTTCCCTTCCTCAGTTCATAGTGTTGTCTTTCATACTTCATACTCTTGTAGTAGCAAAGTCACTTTATTGTAAATTGTATGTATCGTCCTAGGTGCTCATGACAGTTGAATCCAGGTTTTAGGGTAGTGTATAAATTGCTTATTTCATTTGGATGCTTTAATCTACTTAAGTGAAAGAAAATCTTTTTTGTGAAACACCGGTATAGTTTTGGAAATTATGAATTATTATGATAGTATGTAATGGTTGACTAGCCTAGTTCCATGATAAGCGCCATCACGGCCGGCTTAGGAAGTGGGTAGTGACAGGTTTCGACACGTGACAGCTCTTTTAAGGAAGGGTGTTAAAAGAGAGAGTCGCCACCTAACGGGTTTAAGGTGCGTTAGGGCACCTATTTGCAAATAACTCTGGTTTAACCAGTTTCTGTCACCAAAGATCGGGTAAGGGCTCAAATTACCATGAGAAGAAGGTGTTAGGCACTCCGCGAGGTCCACTATGGTGGGTTTTGGCTGAACTCGAATTATATAAATTAGTCCTAAGTTTTTTATCCTAAAGGATTACTAACTCGAAGTGGGGTGTTACTCGTATTATTCAGCGGGCACAGACTTTCATCTCCTGCTACCCGATTACTATCTTTAAGTTGTTTACCTAAATCGCATTAGTTAATTCTAAATTGTATTCTATGCGTGCATTACCCGTCCCATGCCTATGGTCCAGGAGGCATTTGGACCTCTATCTCGGGTGGTTCTAGACGTAACTTAGGTTGCTCAAAATTGAGAAAAACTAGGTGAGATACAAAAGCAATTTGGACTTTCATGTATAAGAAAATAAGGGCTCAAGTTGGCCTCCGCATTTAGACAACAAATGCACGCAAACTAATTAACCTTGACAATTGTAGATTTTAATAAGTTATGGTTGCAGAATCCTATAGGCAGGATCTCTATGCGAATTCTGGATTTTAATAAGCAGTCAGTTTCATGTGTTAAAAGCCATTTTTCTTAGTACGATTTCTAAAAGCCTACATAGTTGCCTACTGATTATAAGTATAAGAGATTAAAACCTATAGGCATGATGTCTATGTGATTCACATAGTAACTAACAATGGTAATCACAGGAATATGATCAGAATTGCTTAATCGAGTCCAATAGGCATGGTTTCTAATAATGATAATTAGCACCGTGTTTAAGGATAATGACATATTTAAGCAAAATAGGATACCTATAGGCAGGATTTCTACCCATTTCAATGCAAATGTAAGATAAAACCCCTTTCCCAATTTTACTAACACCCCAATTGTTATTACAACAATTATTACAGACCCAAAATAAATGGAATGAATTACATAAATAAATAACTATAGAGAGCCTACAACAGGCCCAAAGATACCCTCGGCCAGGCCAGGCCTTCATTCCCACGGTTCATAATAGCCCAGAAATTACATATTCATTGACATAAGGCAGCCAAAAATCAATTAATTCACCCAGTAGGTTAAAACACAGTTGAACATATAGAACCAAGCCCTAATGTGTCAGAGTTCCCAAGGGCTTCAAGAACCCAGGGCAGTGCTCACACTAGGGAGGTTGACAGAGATAATTTCAAGGGAAAGACTAGGGACCAAGTCCTAGTGTGTCAGAGTTCACAAGGGTCTCAAATGAACCCTGAGCAGTGCTCACACTACGGAGGTCAAAGGATAGAACCTACGTAGCCTTGGCTTTCAGCCGGCTAAGAATAAGAATTCAAGAGAGAAACCATGTAGTAAAAGAATAGGCTAATTAAGGAACAACACTAAAGGATACAAACAGAACCAAGTTGAGCACATAAAAATAGGTAATAGACATGCTTAGATTTAAGACAGACTTAAACCAATTTTTAGAAAACGAGTTCAATCACATAATGCACATATTAATAAAACAAGTTGCAAGACTGTCTTATAGTAAGAAGAAAAGGAGAATTCAGATTATACTAAGTGCAGAAGACTAGTGTCACAAGAAGGAATCATATCAATTGGAAACAGAACCTAATAGGATGAGAACTAATTAGGGCAATTACTGGGAATCAAAACAGGATCAAAACAGGTTACGTCATAGCAAATTCAGAAATAGACTTGTTACATACTTGATGAATACATTCATACTTAGTCAGCTAATCCATAGAAAGGGGATATGAGAGCATGTTCAAGTAGCAATCTTAAACAGTAGAGGGGTGGCTATCAATACCACATAGGCTAGGCAGAATTAAAAGAAATTAATCAACTCGGGTCTAAATATGTCTCAAACTACAAATGTAATGGCATTTAGATTAGCAAAGCCTAAAATTGAAGTACACATTGAACAAAAATCTTCATAAGTGAAAACACATGTTAATGACAGGTAAATCAGAATGAAATGACAAAGGTTTGGTAACTCACCATGTAAATGAAACAAGAAAGAAAGGAAGCCCACAATGTTAAGAATATCAACAAAAGAGCAAGAACCCAGAATTTTTGGCCTTGGCTTTCAGCCGGCCAGGAACCAAAGTGCAAAACAGGATTGTTAAAGAGCAAAGAGCACACAACTTTAATTTTTAGTAATTTTCTTAATGATTCGAGAACTGTTTTAAAGGGGAGTGGGGAGGGGTTTATATAGGTTAGGAATGAACATATATAGGTTAGGAATGAACATATATGGGTTTAGAACCTTAGGGGTATTTTCCATGATTTGGGGCCTTGTGCGGACCTGTTTAGACCCTCATAGGTACTTTACACTATTCTTACACTATCCTGGTAGAAAAATTTTGAACTCAGTCATTGCCTCCTAATTGTCGTTATTTTACTGTTATCACACTGCTTTGAAAACTCTGAAAAGTATTTTGGGCTGAGTCCCGTAAGTCGAGATAAATTGCCCAAGTGGCTTGTTGGGGTGACTGAGTCAGGACGAGAGCCGAGTAAGTAAGGATAATTATGGGACGGGCTACACGCCGCAACAATATATATGTTATATATTATATGTGAGTTGGGTTGCACGCAATATAGATTATATATATACGAATCGGGCTGCACGCCGCAGCAATATATGTTATATATGGATCGGGCTGCACGCCGCAGCAATATACATATTGGATCGGTCAGCATGCCGCAGCAGATATAGCGCTTGGGCTGAAGGAGTCCCTCCAGAAGTCTGTACACCCCCAGTGATCGCAGTCGACTATTATATGGATCGGGTTTCACGCCGCAACAATATATGTTATATATATGGATCGGGTTGCATGTTGTAGCAGTATAAATATATATGTATGTATAAACGTAGTGGATTGGGCTGCCCACCACAACAGTTGTGTGTGTTCATGGTTCTTGCTGAGTACGAGTGCTAAGTGAGAGCATGAGATACTGATAGTGGAGTCACGAGTGACCGAGAGGCTTGCCCCAGAGGCTTTATTGTGAGTGATATTGTGCTCGAGGGGCTTTGTTTTATGAAAATGTTGTTTTCCACTCTTCTTTACACTGAGCCTCTGATAATAAATGTTGGATAAAAGTTTTCCTACGAGATTCTTAAATGGAAACCGGAGTTTTTATGAAATATTCAGAATTTTAGATTTCTGACTTGATTTATTCATTTCCACTGTTATTCATTATATGGATTTATATGATTTAAATGGCTCGTCACTACACTCAAGTTTTTAGTTACATTGATTACTTCACTGAGTTGGCGTACTCACGTTACTCTCTGCACCTCTGTGTGCAGATCTAGGTACCAGACCATCTCGCTAGTTGATTTCTGGACGAGCTTGGAGTTGTCCGAGGATTGAGGTAGCTGCTCAGCGTCCCCAACTCACCTCTTTTCCTTCCCTTAGATTATAGTTTCTTTTAGTCTTTTGTACCTCAGACTTTGTTGTAGCAAGTCACTGTTGTACATTGTATTTTCAGTCTTAGATGCTCATGACAGTTGACTCCAGGTTCTGGGGAAGTGTGTATTTGTTTATCTCTTTCTGCTATTTTTAAAAATCTGCTAAATTTTGGTGAAATTATGGGATATATTGATAAATCTGAAATGGTTGGCTAGCGTAGTTCCATGATAGGCACCATCATGGTTGGCTTAGTATTTGGGGTCGTGACAGTATATGCACTATTTGAAAGTATATATATATATTTAAAAATGAGGGGAAAATTGGGTATCAACAGCTACTCATCTTTACCTAGGAAGGATGAAAGAGTTGTCGGGTAAAGAAATGATGGCCGATTTTGACCGAATGGGGTGATTTTGAAAAATATAGGCCGAACACTGGTTTTTTAGTTGCCTACGTATCCCTAATATTACAGGAATTAGACCATGTGTAGTTTTGGATCCAACGGTGGAATAAACCGATGGAGTGGTTGTAGTTACGGAAACGTTTTTCTAGATAGGACGATATTGGGGATTGTAAATAGATGTATCTGGGAATGGTTATTGATATTTGAATGCTTATCAGATGGGAGTGGGTAATGGATGGTGGTTGGCTACGTTTGAAATAATTGCAGGATATGAATGTTGAATGGAAACTGGAGCAAAGATTGCTCCCGTTAGGAGAACGGTTACTTCCTGGATAACCTGCAAACTTAAAACACAATGTATGCACAATATACATATTGATTACTGTGAGGAATTAAACATGATGCAAATTCCCTTGGACCATGGAAGTTGTCTTTGGACGATGAGGATGGTGTCCTTAGACCACGACGTCCCGGTCCATG
The DNA here is from genome assembly GCA_005239525.1 of Nicotiana knightiana. NCBI lineage: Eukaryota > Viridiplantae > Streptophyta > Magnoliopsida > Solanales > Solanaceae > Nicotiana > Nicotiana knightiana. The sequence continues at coordinate 68,367 of ML410157.1, forward strand.
AATCGTGAGATAGGGGATTAGCAGGCCATGAAATGATGTTCTCGGGCTATAAGGATGGTGCCTCTGAACTATGACGCCTTTGAATAATGATGTGCAATATTGAGAGATCCTCAGGCCATGGCATGGTGTCTCCCAGCTATGAGGATGATTCCTTCGGACTATGACGCCTTCAAAAAAGTTGGCAGAGAATAGTGTAAGATCGGGGGAGAGCTCAGCCCCGAGGTAGAGAATAGTGCAAGGTTTTTGAATAGCACAACATTTGTGGTTATTCAAGGAGAGACAACGCTTAGTCTCATGCAAGAGTGTAGATGATGCTTAGTCTCATGCAGGTTAAGGTAGTGCCCTTATGAAAATAAGGAGGTAGGGCTTAGCCTCGTGCAGAATGGAGACAATGCTTAGTCTCATACAATGGAATGCAGTTCTTAGCCTTATGCAATTAAGGAAGAGGGGCTTAGCCTCATGAAAAGAGTGGAGACAATGTTTAGTCTCATGCAAGGGGAAGGCAGAGGCTTAGCCTTATGCAATTAAGGAGTCAGGGCTTATCCTCATGCAAAGAATTGAGACAATGCTTAGTCTCATGCAAGGGGACGGCGGAGCTTAGCCTTATGCAATTAAGGAGGCAGGGCTTAGCCTAATTCAAGATGGAGAAAATGCTTAGTCTCATGCAAGGGGAAGGCAGATCTTAGCCTTATGCAATTGAGGAGGCAAGGCTTAGCCTCACACAAGATGGAGACAGTTCTTAGTCTCATGCAAGGGGAAGGCAGAGCTTAGCCTTATGCAATTGAGGAGGCAAGGCTTAGACTCATGCAAGATGGAGACAATGCTTAGTCTCATGCAATGAACAGATAATAAGTAGGAGCAGAGTATTTCTTAGTTAGGGATATGTCTGTGCTTGGTAGCTTTGTCGTTATGAAGATGGTGATTCTGAGGCGTGCACGCATTTACGGCTATTCCTTGTTCCTGCATCCAAAGAAAATCGTGAGTTTTACGGGAAAGGTTGGTTCGTGCCTCCGCATTCTTGCCTTGCTTTTCTCCGCATTGAAATCCTGCTCGAGTTACCATGGGTAGCATCTGGCTATTTTATAAAATAAAGTTTCAAAAAATATGCGTGCATAGTTATTTAAAACACAGTAATATGCAATATCAAATAAATTAGATGAGCCAATAACTGCGACACTTTTAGAGACATTGCGACTTCCTTGCAATAGAATCTGCCCCAGTTATTTAGACAATTTTCTGACTATTTTGCATACGAGAACGTCGGCTGGACTTGCTCCGGAATTTTGAGGGTCCTCATCAAAATTCTGCCCCAGTTTCTGATTCTGGGAAAATGAAAATTATATTGAATTGTGACTGAACCCACAGGGCTGCCTACGTATCCCCTCTTAAACGGGAATCAGGTCAAGCGTAGTTCAGTTATGCCAGATTGAATAAATGTAAACAGCTTAAACATAATATATTTTGACTGCGTCTGAATTGATAGGCTTTGGAAAAATCCCTCCGTCCATTTCTACGAGTATGAGTGTTCCTCTTGTTAGTACTCTGTGAACCATGTAGGGTCCTTTCCAGTTGGGTGAAAATTTTCCTTTGGCTTCATCCTGATGTGGGAATATCTGTTTCAGCACCAGTTGCCCCGGTGCGAAATGTCTAGGTTTGACCCTCTTGTTAAAAGCTCTGGACATTTGTTCTAATAAAGTTGACCATGACATACTGCATTCATTCTTTTCCTATCAATGAGAGCTAATTGTTCATTGCGGATCCTTATCCACTTTGCATCACTGAGTTCAGCTTCTTGTATAATTCTCAAGGAAGGAATTTCTACCTCGGCGGGAATGACAACTTTAGTATCGTAGACCAGCAAATAAGGAGTTGCCCCGGTTTATGTGCGGACTATTGTACGATATCCCAATAAAGCAAATGGTAACTTCTCGTGCCATTGCTTGTGATTTTCTACCATCTTCCTTAATATCTTTCTGATGTTCTTGTTGGCGGCCTCTACGGCTCCATTCATTTGGGGCCGGGTATGCTGTGGAGTTCTTGTGCTTGATTTTGAAGGTTTCGAACATAGCTTTCATTAGGTCACTGTTGAGATTGGTGTCATTGTCGGTGATGATGGATTCTGGAACCCTGAATCGGAAAATAATACTATCTCGGATAAAATATGCGATTACTTTCTTGGTTACAGCTTCGTAAGATGCATCTTCAACCCATTTTGTGAAGTAAAGTATGGCCACTAGAATGAACCTGTGCCCGTTTGAAGCGGTGGGCTCGATTGGTCCAATGACATCCGTTCCCCAGGCGACAAAAGGCCAAGGTGCACTTGTTGCATTGAGTTCATTTGGAGGTACCCATATTATATCTGCGTGTATTTGGCACTGATGACATTTTTGGACATACCTGATGCAGTCTGTTTCCATAGTTATCCAAAAATATCCTGCTCTAAGTTCTTCTTGGCTAAAACGAAACCATTCATGTGTGGTTCAAAAGTTCCAGCGTGTATCTCTTCAAGCAGTTTGGAAGCTTCCTTGGCACCAACACACCATAATAGCCCTAGGTATAGAGTCCTTCTACACAGAATTCATCCACTCTGGAAGAAATGGTTGGACAATCTCTAGAGCGTGCGTTTCTGAGTATGATTTCATGCTCCGGGTACTCTCCTTTTGCCAAGTACTCCTTGATATCGTGAAAAAATAGACTCCCATCCATTTCTTCTTCAACATGAGCATAGTAAGCTGGTTGATTATGGATCCTTACCGGAGTGAGGTCGATGAAATTCTTGTCCAGATGCTGTATCTTGGAGGACAAAGTGGCCAATGCGTCTGCGAACTCATTCCGGATTCTCGGGACATGTCTGAACTCTATCTTCGTGAACCTTTTCACAATCTCTTGTACATGATATAGATATGGTAATATCTTGGTATTCTTTGTAGCCCATTCTCCTTGCACCTGATGTACCAGCAGATCTGAATCACCAATTACCAGCAATTCCTGGATATTCATGTCAACGGAAAAATTGAGCCCCAATATGCAAGCCTCATATTTTGCTATATTATTGGTGCACGAAAATCTGAGTTTTGCGGATACCTGGTAATGCTGACCGATTTCTGACACCAAGACGGCTCCAATACCCACTCCTTTGAAATTTATAGCCCCATCGAAGAACATTCTCCACCCGTCGTAGGATTCGGCGATATCTTCTCCTACAAATGACACTTATTCATCAGGAAAATACGTTTTTAGTGGTTCTTATTCTCCTCCTACAAGATTTTCCGCAAGATGATCCGCTAATGCTTGTCCCTTAACTGCTTTCTGAGTCACATAGACGATGTCGAATTCACTCAACAATATCTTCCATTTTGCTAGCTTCCTTGTAGGTATGGGCTTCTGGAAGATGTACTTCAAAGGATCCATCATTGATATGAGATATGTGGTATAGGCATAGAAGTAGTGCCTCAGTTTCTGGGCTATCCATGTCAGAGCACAGCAAGTGCATTCCAGCAGAGAATACTATGCTTTTTAGGGTGTGAACTTCTTATTCAAATAATATATGTCTTGTTCATTCCTTCCCGTCTCATCATGTTGTCCCAAGCCACAACCGAAAGCCCCATCTAATACGGAGAGGTTGACTAGTAGTGGTCTACCAGGCTTTGGAGGGACCAGGACTGACGGTGTGGACAAGTATTATTTGATTTTGTCAAAAGCTTTCTGGCAGTCTTTAGTCCAACTTGTCGTGGCATCCTTCTTCAACATTTAAAAATCGGCTCACATATTACAGTTTATTGTGCTATAAAGCGGCTGATATAATTGAGACACCCCAAGAAACTCATCATGTCTTTCTTGTTCTTTGGTGGTGGAAAATCCTGGATAGCCTTGACCTTTGATGGATCTAGATCAATTCCTCGGTAGCTGACGATGAATCCTAACAGCTTTCTGGCAGGGACTCTAAAGGCACATTTTGTGGGATTCAGTTTCAAATTGTACCTCCGAAGCCGATCAAAGAATTTCCTCAAATCTGCTATGTGATATGTGCCCTTCTTGGATTTGATAATGACGTCGTCCACATATACTTCTATCTCCTCGTGTATCATATCATGGAAAATAGTTGTCATATCCCTCATATAAGTGGCCCCAGCATTCTTCAAACCAAACGGCATCATTTTGTAGCAGTATACCCCCCATGGTGTGATGAAGGTTGTTTCTCGGCATCTTCTTCATCCATCCAGATTTGATGATATCCCGCAAAAAAATCCACAAAGGATTGGAGTTCGTGCTTGGCACAGTTGTCGATCAATATATGTATGTTGGATAGTGGAAAATCATTTTTGGGACTTGCTCTGTTTAGGTCCCGATAGTCGACACACACCCTGACTTTCCCATCCTTCTTCAGAACCGGCACAATATTAGCCATATTCAACCACTCTAAGAACCTTAGCTTTGATCTTCTTGGTGACTGCCTCTTTGATTTTCAGACTCATATCTGGCTTGAACTTTCTGAGCTTTTGCTTTACCGGCGGACACATCGGATTGGTGGGTAGCTTATGAGCCACTATGGATGTGATCAACCCAGTCATATCATCATAAGACCATGCAAAAATGTCTTCATATTCTTTCAGGAAATGAGTGTACTCTTGGTGACATATGAATGCTTATGCGAGTTTCTTTGACTGCTTCGGAGTCTCCCAAGTTTACTATCTCAGTCTTGTCCAGGTTGGACTTAGGTTTATTCTCAAAAATCCCAACTTCTCTGACAATTTCCTCAGGTATTACATCTTCTTCTTCTCTCTCTTCCGAGTCACTGTCCTTATGTTGCGTTGTCTCATTACATGTCACAATCGTTGGTTCATCAAGATAAGAAATAGTAATGCTGTAGGGAGAAAAGTATAGAGAATAGTAATAAATAATAAATAACAAGCCATTGATAAGCATCAAAATGTCAAACAAAAAGCGATTTTGATCCAAACAAAGGTTTCCAAAACAAAATACTGAAAATGTTTTTAAAAATACTCAAAGGGATTGTTTTCAAAATAAATGACACTAGCAGTCAGGCTACCCCGAGACTGGGCGGGCCCTTGAGGATATGGTTGTCCAGTTCCTGAGAACAACTCCCTTCTCCACTGTCTAGATGATGAGGCCTTCCTCCTTCTCCTCCTCAACTATCACACTGCAGTCCATGTCTTCATCTTCTAAGAATAGATTCCTCAAACCAGCTAGCACTTCATCTTCTTCAGATCCCCACATCATATCAGCCTGATGGAAGGATTGACTCAAATGCAGTATTGGTTGCTCGAGAGGGTAATAAGGACCGCGCCATGGTGGAGACCAGTTTGGATACTCATGCCAAGTGTACTGATATCCCAGTCCAAAGGTTGTACCGTGACGCTCTAAATGTATTGGTTTGGCAATACCCTGGAGATTCTTTCCGAGCCCTTTACCAGGTTCATATCCTGCCCATGCCAATATGCTCTCTATTTTGCTACTCCACCATTTGTCCTTCTCAATTACCTTAACACGCTCAATGCGATGGTAAGTATCTCCACCCAACTTCCTTCTATTCTCCATGACCGGAATAGTCTGATGTAGAGTAGATGCTACATCCCAGCGGTGTGTATCCAAGGTCATCCCAATAGTAAATTTTATGAGGCGGATATGTCGAGTACTTGGAATTCCACATCAAACCAAGTTGGGCCCAGTTGTAAGTAAAGGTTGGTTTCTCCGATCGTGGCCCTTTGGGACCCATCGAATGCTTTTACGTTCATAGTCCCTGCTGGTATCTCATGCAAACCTTTACCCAATCTCTTCAAAGTGGTTAATGGGCAGATATTGAGACTTGAACCTCCATCTATCAGAACCCTGGCAATGAATTTGTCTTCACACTGTACCGTGATATGCAGTGCCTGTTGTGGCTCAACCCTTCCGGTGGCAGTTCTCTTCATGGAAGGTGATCTTATGGCTTTCCAATACTTGTCCTACCATGTTATCCATCTCCCCACTGGTAATGTTGTTGGTCACATAAGCCTCGTTCAATACCTTCATGAATGTGTTCCTATGTGCCTAAGAATTCTGTAGTAATGATAGAATGGATATCTGAGCAGGTGTCTTGTTCAGGTGGTCAACTACAGAGTATTCCCTTTCTTGCACCTTTTTCCAAAGATTATCTGGGCCGGTTTCAATGATAGGTTGTTTGTAAGTAGCCTCTTTACTTGTTCCCCCTAGGTACTCAGGTGTGTAAACTCTACCAGTTCTGGTCATCCCTTGTGCTGCACCAGTTTCTTCCATCTCCCATTTTCCTTTCCTTCTTGTTTCTGCGGTGTAGTCCCAAGGTACAACATTGGAATTAAAGTATGGTGCGGGCACTACCGTCACAGTGAATGGTATGGTCACTTCTACTTCAAACAGAGAAGGTGCAGTTGAAGGTGTTGTTATTTCAACTTTGAACGAAGTCCATGCGGCTACCTCAACTTCTATCGGTGGATGTATATGTACTATAATAGGAGTGAGAGTGACTGCAGGTTTCTTAGGATCCTCCCCTTCTCGAATGAGCCCAATTGACCCTTCTGGGTCCCATTCTTCATCAGTTTCTATCACATTTACCCCCTCGCATAAGTGATCTGGGAGGGGATTGTTGCGGACATTAGGTGCAGCCTCTTTTGCTTGTATAACCTTGGTATCAATTAACGTCTGGATCTTGTCCTTCAAAGTGCGACATTCATCAATAGTGTGACCCTTCATGCCGGAGTGGTAGGCACATGTCTTATTTAGATTGACCCATTAAGAGGAATTTTCCATGGAAACAACGGGAATGGGAGTGACATAACCGGCAGCTTTCAGTCTCTCATACAACTGGTCGATGGGTTTAGCAATAGGGGTGTATTGTCTGGGCGGTCTGCGGTCAAAATTTGGTCTGGGTTTTGATAGTTTTGGCGGGCTGGTGGTGAGTGGTAATATGCTAGCTGGGTATTATAAGTATGGTAAGCGGTGGCGGGTTGTGGATATTTGGGAGGTGAAGGCTGATATGTGGGTGGGGGTGTTTGTATGTGAGAGGAGATTTCGGATCTTGGGCTACCATCACGCCCCCTACTTCCTTATTCTTGGATATTCCTCCTGACTGCAAGGCCTTGTTGGTAGTTTGTAATGCCTCAAAATTAGTTACCATCCCGCTTTTAATTCCTTCTTCTGATTTTCAATAACAATTAACCTCTCATAATGTTGCGGATACTGGGCCCGGACAAAGAATTTATTAATTTGTTCTTCTTCCAATGCTAGCCTTACTTTCGCAGCTTCTGATCTCCACCGAGTAGCATACTCGCGGAAAGTCTCTGTCGGATTCTTCTTAAGATTCTTGATATAGAAGACATCTAGTGCATTCTCGGTATTGAATCTGAACCGATCCATGAAATCTGAGGCCATGCTTACCCAGTTAACCCACGTTTTTGGATTTTGGCTGATGTACCAAGATAGGGCATCTGCAGTGAGGCTCCTCATGAATAACTTCATGCGGATTCTTTCATATTTACAAAACCCTACAAGCTTGTCGTAATATGTCCTCAGATGCACCTTTGGGTCACTCGTCGAACATTTCGAACTTGGGAGGTTTGTAACCTTTTGGCAGTTCTATGTCCGGCTGAATACATAAGTCTTCATAGTTCAAAACCTTAATGCCTTAGCCCCTTCGGAGCCTTGGACTCGACTTGTAAGCTTCTTAAGTTCCTCCACCATGTTCTTGATGAGCAGGTCCTTCTCGGTGGATTCTGGTGTGTACGGGGTTTGTTGTGAAGTGTGGGGTAAGGTTTCTACGTATATGGGGTTACTTTGGTAGACTCCAGGTATTTGGGTGTAGTGATGATCATTGGTTGAGTTCTAGAGATCAGGGGTAGGCTGTGGTGTGTTTTGAGGAGTGTGGTAGGTGGTAGTTTGTGGGTACTGGGTTGGATGATGTTGGTGCTGTGAAGGAGTTGGTACTGGTGGAGGATTAGACATTTGGGGAGGCGTGGCGTATTGATGAGGTGCGGGAGGATTTTACGGGTTCTGGTTTTTTGTGTTTTGAGGAGGTGTTGGGTTTTGGATGTTTGGTTGGTTGATGTCTGGGACATTCAAGGTGAGGGAAAGTTTTTCCAAGTTATGGACCTGCTCAAGTTCCCCTTGTAACTCTAGTATCTTTTGCTCTAACCGCAGAACCAAATCATTCTGTGTTGGAGTACTCCGACCATCTGAAGTCTCAACATTCTCTGTATGTGTAGCATTGTCTTTCCTGATACCGCTCATGTCATCCATTTTAGCTTTTCCCTTGCTTTTAGGATCACTTGGAGGAGGAGGAGGTGGAGGACCTCTAGATCTGGTATGATATGATGATGATGCCAGTATGCACGAACCAACCTGAGGGGATGGGAATAATCAAAACAAAGAAAAGCAAAAAGGTAAACAAGTCAGTAGGGAGTTTTGAAAGGATATTTGCAGTATTTAAACACGTATTGAGGAATTATAAATTTGCGTCCCAATTTTGGGGACCTCATTGTGCCCAAGGTAGGCCTAACGACATATGATTTGGAGAAAACTCAATTTCGATAATTGCGTCATTTCATTAATATGATAAATAGACCAAATCTCTACTAAAATGACGATAATTATAAAGAGTTACTAGTGGCATTTGGCTTATTACAACCGAATTCTAAAACGAATCTACAAACTAAGTAAATATCAACCCTAATATACTCGGTCCCAGAGGGACCTTCTCCAAGCTTGGCCTTCTTAGCCCTATCGATCATATTTCCTAGGTCGCGCATGTCCAACAGCAGATATGCCCTTGCTAGATGTCCTCCTTCATTTCGCTATGCATTCTGACAATCCACAACCCTTTTCCTCATCTTCCCCTCAAGCTCCATCAAACCTTGCTCTAAATACTCCAACCTCTTTGTTGATTTGGTAGTGATTCCTCTCCATTCATTGATTGCTTCCATGTCCACTTTGTGTTGTTCCAAATGCCTGGCCTCAGATTCGAAAACCCTTTTACGCAACCTCCTGTACTTGACTTGTGCCTCAGCGGTGTCGTCTATGACCCTATTTCTCAAATCAATCCCTGGCTTGACTTCTCCTGGTTTTTCATTGACCAAGCATGATGGGTAGATATACACATGGCCAGTGTGATACCGATCTGGCTCGATGGTATCCTTTTCCACAATGATCTTTTGATGCCACATGTGTTGTGCCTCGCACTTGAATTTGGAATGGCATTACCTTGGAAATCTGCTCTGTAATGAACCATCTTAAAGACTCGTGGTATGATATGTTTCCTCCCAACTTGCCTCATGACTCTGATAGGAGCATAAGGATAGATATCCCTTAATCCGATTTGCACTAGATGAGGAACATCTCTTGACCTGATGATGAATTCACTAGTAGGGAACCACTCGAACATCCAATGGACCTTTTCGTCAGTCAAATTGCTAAAGAAATGTACCCAGCCCACAGTGTTTCCTGGTTGTGCAAACATGTCCAAGATAAAAGTCATTCTTTTTGGATGGTGAAAAGCTATGTGGTCATTCCATGGTCGGCGCGGCAATTCTTGACGGTATTGTCCTCTTTGAAGGTGTTCCAACAACCATATTTACAGTAACAGATAGCAACCCCAAAATGCCTATATCCTTTCTTGCAACGGTCCAAGGCTCGGTATATCTCATCTACGATCATCGGGACAATAGTGTAAGTCTGTCCCTCAATTCCTTCCATTAGGGTCTTAGTAACCATAGCTAAGAGAGTGTGGATTCTTTCTCTTTGTATTGGGAATATCAGCATCCCTAGTTAACAGACGATGAACACAAGAACCCGGTGATGGGTCCAACCCAGATAAGTGATGGCAAATTCATCATGATAAAGACGGTAGGACTTGTTGTTCCCATAACGCTCGTAAAGGAAGACGAATGGTATGTAAGACTTCTTTAAGAAGACTAACTCATCATTCCTTCTAAAACCCATCATTTTCAGAAAGTCTCGAGAAGTGCAATTTTCTGGAACCAACAGACAGGGCTATCCCTGAGAAGCCCAGCAAAGCCTCTTATTTCCTCTGGAAGGGGAGTCATTTATATGTCACCGAAACGGAAAACATCCCTCTTCTCATCCCAGAACAAAGTAGCGGCCTCAATCAGTACATTTTTTGGCTGAATGTCTAGCAAGGAAGGTAAATTCCCGAGAACTCCTTTCACATGGTTTTTGTAGCTTGGCGAGAGATTTTCCCACCAATATAGCAACAAAGCTGGGATACTTCGAACCATGCCGAACCTAGGGACTTCGTGCCTCATTTATTCAAACAAATAAAGTTAGCCCTTTCCCCCTCCAATTCGACCATTTACACATAAATGATTAGTATATCGACACATTTTCTCCAAATAATGCACATATCATGATTGTACCTATCGAGATTATGGAAATCCCGGTGGGATTTGGACAAGGTTTGCCTTAGACAGTTAATATGCAGATAGCATTCTAACCCATATTAGGTTTAGACATGATGCATGCACAGTAATGTCAGAGTTGGGGTTTCTAGATGAGTCTAAACGTGTACCCTCAAGTGGACAACTTGAGAGGGAAAGGCACGAAACCGTCAGTTGCACCGCTGATCGACTAGTTTTACCGCAAATAAGCCTTTCCAAATTGAAAAGGGTGATATAAAAAGAGCGCGGACACTCATCAAGTGCCTCTATGGTATTAATTACGCACGAGTGGAATATGATGTGGAGAATGCTTTATGCATAGATAAAATAACACGTTGTCAAGTATTTTGTATGATGAAAAAAGTAAATGCAGTATTAAATGAAACGTAAAGACCTAAAAGAAAGAAAACAGGGAAGAAGTTAGTTCGCGTAATGTGAAAGAATTGTAATAAAGCAAGTAAAGGGGTAAGGATAGGGAGAGACATGATATAGCAAATTTAAAAGTTTTGTACCAAGTGAACATGATTAGGAAATAAGGGGAAATCCACATAGTAACCATATTAAGCGAAGAGTTGCATACGAGTTCACATAAAGGGGAAATAAGGAAGAGGGTGTGCATGTAGCAATAAAAGGGAAAATGGGAGCGGGATATTCAGGTAATGGCAAAATAATAGAGGCACGTTTATTGGAAGAGACTAATTCATATAAACCAAGTTCGCAATGGTAAGAGCCTAAAAATATATCCCCAGCAGAGTCGCCATGCTGTCGCGCCCCTTTTTCTCGCAAAATCGGATTTCAACACGTGACAATTTCTTTAAGGAAGGGTGTTAAAAGAAAGAGTCGCCACCAGTTTACGTCACCAAATAATCGGGTAAGGGATCAAATCGCCTTGAGGAGAACGTGTTAGGAACTCGTTGAGGTCCACAACGGTGGGTCCCGGCCGAACTCAAATTATATGAATTAGTCTAAGCAAAAGAGAAAAGACAAAATTGGGAAAATACATAAAAATGATTGATTTTAAAACAAAAGGGGGTTCCTAAGTTTTTTAGCCTAAACGATCACCCCGTGCAACATAAATAATACTCCGTAACTCAACCGAAGTGGGGTGTTACTCCTATATTCAGCGGGCACAGACTATCATCTCATGCTACCCGATTACTATCTTTAAGTTGTTTACCTAAAGCGCACTAGTTAATTCTAAATCGTATCCTATGCGTGCACTACACGTCCCATGCCTATGGTCCAGGAGGCATTTGGACCTCTATCTCGGTGGTTCTAGACTTAAATTAGGTTGCTCAAATTAGGGATGAAGTTTGCCTCCGCATTTAGACAACAAATGCACGCAAACTAATTAACCTTGACAGTTGCAGATTTTAATAAGTTAAGGTTGCAGAATCCTATAGGCAGGATCTCTATGTGAATTCTGGATTTTAATAAGCAGACAGTTTCATGTGTTAAAAGCCTTTTTTTTTAATACGATTTCTAAAAGCCTACACAGTTGCCTACTGATTATAAGTATAATAGATTAAAACCTATAGGCATGATGTCTAGGTGATTCACGCAGTAACTAACAAGGGTAATCACATGAATATGTTCAGAATTGCTTAATCGAGTCCTATAGGCATGGTTTCTAATAATGATAATTAGCACAGAGTTGAAAACTCTTAAAAGAAATGAGCAGGACAACAATTAAGACTGATTTTGGACCCTATAGGCATGATTTCTATAGTTTTTATTATAACTGATTTTAGATCCTATAGGCATGATTTCTATAGTTATAATTAAAGCTGATTTTAGATCCTATAGGCATGGCATCTAAATTTGTAGATTAGACAGTGTGTAAACAGAATCCTATGCGCACATTGATATATTAATCATTCAATATCCTATAGGCATTGTTTCTAACAGGTAAAAGCAGAACATATTTGAACCAAATAAAGAACCTATAGGCAGGATTACTGACACATAATAATTGAACATGTTTAAGCATAATAACACATTTAAGAAAAATAGGATATCTATAGGCAGGATTTCTACCCATTTCAATGCAAGTGTAAGATAAAACCTTTTTCTCAATTTTACTAACACCCCAATTGTTATTACAACAATTATTACATACCTAAAAATGAATGGAATGAATTATAGAAATAAATAACTATAGGGAGCCTGCAGCAGGCCCAAAGATACCCCCGGCCAGGCCAGGCCTTCATTCCCATAGTTCACAATAGCCCAGAAATTACATCTTCATTGACATAAGGCAGCCATAAATCAATTGATTCACTCAGTAGGTATAAAACAGAGTTGAACATATAGAACCAAGACCCTAATGTGTCAGAGTTCCCAAGGGCTTCAAGAACCCAGGGTAGTGCTCACACTAGGGAGGTTGACAGAGATAATTTTAGTGGAAATACTAGGGAGGAAGTCCTAGTGTGTCAGAGTTCACAAGGGTCTCAAATGAAACCTGAGCAGTGCTCACACTAGGGAGGTCAATGGATAGAACATAAGGAATCATATCAATTGGCAACAGAACCTAATAGGATGACAACTAATTATGACAATTACTGAGAATCAAAACAGGATCAAAACAGGTTACATCACAGCAAATTCAGAAATAGACTTGTTACATACTTGATGAATACATTCATACTTAGTCAGTTAATCCATAGAAAGGGGATATGAGAGAATGTTCAAGTAGCAATTTTAAACAGTAGAGGGATGGCTATCAATAACACATAGGCTAGGCAGAATTAAAAGATATTAATCAACTCAGGTCTAAACATGTCTCAAACTGTAAACGTAATGGCATTTAGATTAGCAAAGCGAAAAATTGAAGTAACACATTGAACAAAAATCTTCAGAAGTGAAAACACATGTTAATGACAAAGGTTTGGTAAATCACAAGTTAAATGAAACAAGAAATAAAGGAAGCCCACAGTGTTATGAATATCAACAAAAGAGCAAGAACCCAGAATTTCTGACCTTGGCAGTCAGCCGGCCAGGAACCAAAGTGCAGAACAAGATTGTTAAAGAGCAAAGAGCGCACATCTTTAATTTTTAGTAATTTTCTTAATGATTCGAGAACTGTTTCAAAGGGGAGTGGGGAGGGGTTTATATAGTGTATAAATTGAACACATAAACATGGAAAATCATCAGCCAAACACTTAGAAAGGAAGGCAATCAAAATCAGTCTGGAAAAGAGAAATTTTCAAAACCCTAATTTTAGGTAAAGTACACAAATCGGCAGAAATCAAAAATAAATAAAAGGAAAAAATCACATGCTGCATAGAATAAGATGAACATAGACAGAAATACCAGTTAAAATCAAAGAATCGAACCAGATTTGGTTCGATTCAAAAGAATCTGAAACCCTAAATTTAGGGTAACTAAAAATCGGCAGAGAAGAACAAATTTACACATGATAGGATTAATATAGACGAGATAACACTTAAAATCAAAGAATCGAACCAGATTTGATTCGATCTAAAAGAGTTCTGAAATCCTAATTTTTGGGTAAGTAAGAATCACAAATATACACAGAGATTCATACCATAAAAGAATAGGAATGAACATATACAGAAAAGGCCAAGAAACTGAACCAGCTTTGGTTCGATGCTGATGAGATCTGCTTGCCATGTTTAGGAAAGCGGTATATAGAAGGCTCCAGTACCAGGGGGAGTCGAATATGGCAAGGAGTAGCCATGTAATCCCATGTCCGGTAGGATTAGGAAAAAAAATTGAGGGGAGACGGCTAGGGTTTGGTCAGAGAGAAGGGGAAGGTTTGAGAGCATTTGAAGGCGGCGGGTGATGGGGAATGGTTAGGGTTAGGGTATGGTATTAGGTTAATTAAAGGATAGGATTAATGTGGGTCGTTGATCTTAGAGATGAACGGCCATGATTAGTCGGGGGTTCTAGGTCGGGTTAATTCAATAGGTTGGTTTGGGGGGTTGTTTGGTTTGGGCTCAAAAGTCATTGGGCTGGGACTGGGACTGGGTAGATTAGGTTTGAAATTTAGGTGAATTTGGGGCCAGATTTTAAATACCAATCTTTAATAAGTAAATAATTTATAAAAGTAATTAACAAATATTAAAAATATCATTTGTGCACTAAAATGATTAAAATACTTACTTAATATTATAAAAATATAAAAAGTCATTTTCTGCTTAATAATGTAATTATATATGCATATGAGCTATTATTGCAAAAATGTACAATTAGCCTTAGAATGCAAATGTGATTATAAGAGGTGCATTGAAAAATATTTAAAACCTCAAATTGGTATATAAGTGAAAAATACTTATGCATGCTTATAAATTGTAACAACCCGGTCGGTCGTTTTTAGAGTTAGCGCGCCGATCCCCTAATAACTGTTTTCCCCATATTTGTTTCTGCTTTTGGGTCTTGCCAGAGTGATTATTGTGGAATTCGGAGAGTTTTGGGACACATAGTCCCTAATATGAGTTTAACATTTAGAAATCGGACCGTAGTTGGAACTATGTGAAGACGGGTCCAGAATTGAATTTTGTCGACTCTATTAGCTCTGTTGAGTGATTTCGGGGTTAGTAGCGCGTCCGGAATGTGTTTTTGAGGTCTGTAGTAGAGTTAGGCTTGAATTGGCGAAAGTTAGAATTTCGGCAATTTCGACCGATAGGTAAAATTTTGATATCGGGCTCGGAATGGGACTTCGAAAGTTGTTGTAGGTCCGTAGTGTCATTTGTGACCTGTGTGTCAAATTTGAGGTCATTCGGACTAGTTTTGACGTGTCTTGGCATCAGTTGTAGATTTTGGAAAATTTCTAAGTTCTTAGGCTTGAATCCATGTATAATTCTTGTTTTTTGTGTTATGTGATGTGGATTGAAGGCTCGACTAAGTTTGTATGAGGTATTAGGACTGGTTTGTAGGTTGGTTGAGTTCCCGGGGGCCTCGGGTGTGTTTCGGATGCTCAACGGGCTAATTTTGGACTTAGAAAAGATCAGATTTTTGTTGGTGCTGGTGTCCTTCTTTGCGATCGCGTGAAGGGCACCACGATCGCATAGGCTTGCTAGACCTGGGGGGAGAATTGTTCATTGCGTTCGCGTGATCATGTGTGCGAACGCGTAGGTGTATCAGCGGTTGAATCGCGAACGCGTGGGTCTAAGCCGCGTTCGTATAGAAATGAAAAAGCAGCAATGGATGGGAGCGTTCCTCTACACAGTCGCATGAGGTCTTCCACGGTCGCTTAGTGCATTTCTGAGGCACGTGTGGTTTACTCTTCACGATCGCGTCTGGCCTTCCGCGATCGCACTGAGTGTGTGCCTGGGCAGAAATTTAAATACCCAAATCGAGGTTTAAGCTAAAATTCATATTTTAATCTTGGGAGCTCGGGGATTGGCAATTTTTGAAGAGATTTTCACCTGGGCGATTTGGGTAAGTAGTTCCTACTCAGTTTTGGCTAATTTCCATGAATCTATGCTTAAATTCATCCTTTAATTCCGAATTTGGGGTGAAAATTGGGAAATTTTGGATAAAGTTCTTAGACCGAGTTTTTGAGTCTTGATCGAGATTTGGGTATGCGATTCGAGTAATTTTTGTATGGTCAGACTCGTGAGTGAACGGGTGTCTAGAATTTGTAACTTTTTCCCGATTCCGAGACGTGGGCCTAGGGGACTTTTTCGGCGATTTTCCTAAATTCGCGTGTTAGCTTCAAATTTATTAGTTAGATTACTTTCTTAAAGTTATATTTACATTATACAATTGAATTAAATAGATTTGGGCCATTTGGAGTCGCGTACTCGTGGCAAGAACGTGATCTCGGGTTGAGTTGAGCAGTCGAGGTAAGTGGCTTGCCTAACTCTGTTTTGGGGACTTCCCCTTAGGTTGTTTTTGACATAAATTGTTGTGTGGGCGCCGGGTACGTGAGGTGACGAGTACGCACACGAACCATTCTTGCAAAAATCCTATTCTTCCTTTGAAAATTTTAAATTGTTCTTCTCATATTACATTGCTTTAGTGTGTTAAATTGTTTAACTTAGATTATGGAAGCATGCTTATATGTTTTCATATTAAATTTCCTAATTGACACTCTGTGCGCCATGTTTTAGTTAGTTTTTCCCTGCTTTCCTACTTGTATTTATATGTACTATTAAAATTGATGTTTATTTGTCATTTACTTCAGATTGCATATTTAAATTAGGGACTATGGACGTATTCTGGGAGATCCCCCCAGCACTGCATATTTAAATTGGGGACTACGGACGTATTCTGGGAGATCCCCCCAGCACTGCATATTTAAATTGGGGACTATGGACGTATTCTGGGAGATCACCCATGTACTGCATAGTTATATTTGGGACTACAGGACAGTATCCCGGGAGATTCCACTTCTGATACGGTGTGCTGAGCCGAGGGCTCCATTTTACCGTTTTATTTCAGATTATTCTTTTAACTGTCTACTTTAGAATTTATTTCTCTTCCGTACTATTTGAACTATTTTATTTATAATCCAGTAGAGCCTTAATCGGACCTCGTCAGTACTTGACTGGGGTTAGGCTTGCCACTTACTGGGTACCAAATGTGGTGTACTCATGCCCTTCCCTGCACATGCTTTTCGTGTGCAGATCCAGGTTCAAGTTCTCAGCCGCGTGGCTAGTGGTCGTTGTAGCTTCATTGAGGAGACCGTAAGGTATTTCTGCCGCGTCCGCAGAATCCTTTGATTCACCTTCCATTGCATCGTATAGAGACACTTACTATGTATTTTCTTTTCTGGATTTGTATAGAGCTATAATAGTATAGAAGCTTGTGACTGTGTTGTGACAATCCGGGTCTTGGGGTATATATTGTACATGCTGAGCGGCGATTTTATGCTTATCTAGAGTTTTCTTTTCGTGTCTTTACTTTTATCATATTTTATTAAGTTTTATCCACCAATTTAGACTTACCTAGTCGTAGAGACTAGGTACCGTCACGACGCCTTTCGGAGGGTAAATCGGGTCGTGACAAGTTGGTATCAGAGCGTCTAGGTTCATAGGAGTCACAAGTCACGAGCCATACCGGATGGACCGACGACCAGGCACTCCACCCCCTAGCCAGAGCCGCTAGAGGCAGGGGTAGTAGTAGAGGACGAGCACGCGGTGCAGCTCGAGCACTGGCGAGAGCAGCGACAGAGGAGCATACAGCAGCTCCAGCTGGAGGGCCGGCACAGAAGGTCCCTATTGCTGCTCCAGCCCTCCAGGAGACTTTGGCTCAGTTCATGAGCATCTTCAGCACTCTGGCTCAGGCGGAGCTACTACTGATAGCTCCAGCCACATCTCAGGCCGGGGGATCCTGAGCAGAGGGCCCCAGAATTCATTCATATGCCGCCAATGGCTCCAGCTCAGCATGATGCTAGGGTAGTTGCTTCTGAGGCAGAGCAGCTCAGACTTGAGAGATACAAGAAGTACATCCCACATATTTTCAGCGGACTAGCTTTAGATGACACTCTCGGTTTTCTTGAGGAGTGTCATCATATTCTCCGCACTATGGGCATTGTGGAGACGAGTGGGGTTTCTTTCACCGGTTTCCAGCTGAGGGGAATCTTATCAGTGGTGGCGTGCCAATGACTGAGTAGTCAGGACGAGGCAACTTCACTCACTTGGACTCAGTTTTTAGAGATGTTTTTGCTTGAGTTTGTCCCTCATAGCCTCAGGGATTCTTGGCATGTAGAGTTCGAGCAGCTACACCAGGGTACTATGACTGTGTCGGAGTATGCAGTCCATTTCAGTGACTTGGCACGTCATGCATCGACCTTGGTTGCTACGGTCAGAGAGAAGGTTTGACGCTTCATCGAGGGACTCCACCCCGGTATTCGGACCAGCATGGCCAGAGAGTTAGAGATGGATATCACTTACCAGTAGGCAGTGAGTATTACCCAGAGGATAGAGGGCATGTTTGCTCGAGACAGAGAGGAGAGGGAGGCCAAGAGGTCTCGAGATATTGGTCATTATTCAGGAACTCGTGCACCAGCAACACGCTATTGTAGGGGTTTTGTGAGTCGCCCTGTTCATTCATCTCTTCCAGTAGCCAGTGGTATTACAGCTCCTCCTAGACCTCAAGAGCCTTATTATGCACCGCCAGTATCTAGTATGCCTCCTGCTCGAGGTGCTATTACCAGCAAGTCCAATAGGCCAGTTCAGAGTCAGCATCAGCCGCCACGTCCTCCGAGGGGTTGTTTTGAGTGTGGTGACCCTCGTCACATGTTTAGAGATTACCCCAGAGCTAGGAGGGGTGCATCATCTCAGGCTATTCTTCCAGCCCCAACTACTGCCCCACCTTCTCAGACAGCTCGAGGTGGAGGTTGGGGAGGTCGAGGTTTCCCTAGAGGGGGAGGCCAGGCCAGGTACTATGCACTTCCAGCCCGTTCAGAGGTCGTCGCTTCAGATTCAGTCATCACAGGTATTGTCCTTGTCTGTCATAGGGACACATCAGTATTGTTTGACCCGGGCTCTACGTACTCTTATATGTCTTCTTATTTTGATTCACATTTGGGGTTATCTCGGGATTCTTTGAGTTCCCATGTTTATGTTTCTACTCCCGTGGGAGATTCTCTCATTGTGGACCGCGTATATCGGTCGTGTTTGATTTTTATCAGTGATTTTGAGACCAGAGCTGATTTATTATTACTCAGTATGGTAGATTTTGATGTTATCTTGGGCATGGACTGGTTGTCGCCCCATTATGATGTTCTTGATTGTCACGCTAAGACCGTGACGCTGGCTATGCCAGGCCTACCGAGATTAGAGTGGAGAGGTACCTTAGAGTATGCTCCCCGCAGGGTCGTTTCTTTTCTTAAGGATCAGCAGATGGTTGAGAAGGGGTGTGATGCGTATTTGGCCTATGTGAGAGATGTTAGTGTGGATACCCCTTCAGCTGAGTCAGTCCTAGTAGTGAGGGACTTCCCTGATGTTTTTCCAGCTGATCTTCCGGGTATGCCGCCCGACAGAGATATTGATTTCGGCATTGATTTGTTGCCGGGCACTCATCCCATTTCGATTCCTCCCTATCACATGGCTCCTCCGGAGTTGAAAGAGTTAAAGGAGCAGTTGCAGGAGTTGCTTGATAAGGGTTTCATCAGGCCCAGTGTATCACCTTGGGGTGCCCCGGTATTATTTGTGAAAAAAAAGGATGGTTCTATGCGTATGTGTATTGATTATCGGCAGTTGAACAAGGTTACAGTGAAGAACAGGTACCCTTTGCCTCGCATTAATGATTTGTTTGACTAGTTACAGGGTGCCAGGGTATTTTCCAAGATTGACTTGTGTTCTAGCTATCATCAGTTAAAGATTCTGGAGCCGGATATCCCGAAGACTACCTTTAGGACCAGATATGGCCACTATGAGTTTCTTGTCATGTCATTTGGGCTGACCAATGCCCCAATAGCCTTTATGAATTTGATGCACAGTGTGTTCCGGCCTTATCTTGATTCCTTCTTCATTGTGTTTATTGATGACATCTTGGTGTATTCTCGGTCCCAGGAGGATCATGAGCAGCATTTGAGGACTGTGCTTCAGACTTTGAGGGAGAATAAATTGTATGCAAAATTTTCTAAGTGTGAATTTTGGCTTGATTCAGTGGCATTCTTAGGCCATGTGGTGTCTTGTGATGGGATCAAGGTAGATCCGAAGAAGGTGGAGGCGGTGCAGAGTTGTCCTAGACCGTCATCAGCTACTGAGATCCGCAGTTTCCTTGGTTTGGCAGGGTACTATCGCCGCTTTGTAGAGGGATTATCATCTATTGCAGCACCTATGACCAGACTGACCCAGAAGGGTGCTCCGTTCAGGTGGACTGAGGAGTGTGAGGAGAGCTTTCAGAAGCTCAAGACAGCCCTGACTACAGCTCCATTGTTGGTATTGCCTACGGGTTTAGGGTCATATACAGTCTATTGTGATGCCTCGAGGATTGGCCTTGGAGCGGTATTAATGCAGGACGGTAGGGTGATTGCCTACGCGTCCAGACAGTTGAAAGTACATGAGAAGAATTATCCAGTTCACGATTTCGAGTTGGCAGCTATTATTCACACCCTAAAGATTTGGCGTCATTATTTATACGGTGTTCCCTGTGAGATTTTCACGGAACACCGTAGTTTACAGCACTTGTTCAGGTAGAGGGACCTTAATTTGCGATAGCAGAGGTGGTTGGAGCTACTCAAGGACTATGACATCACTATATTATACCACCCAGGGAAGGCCAATGTGGTGGCCGACACCTTGAGTCGCCGGGTGGAGAGTTTGGGGAGTTTGGCATATCTTCCGGCAGTTTGGAGGCCCTTAGCCTTGGATGTTCAGGCCTTAGCCAGTCAGTTTGTGAGATTAAATCTTTCATAGCCTTGTCGGGTATTAGCTTGCGTGGTTTCCCGGTCTTCTCTTTATGACCGCATCAGAGAGCGCCAGTATGATGATCCCCACCTTCTGGTTCTTCAGGATAGGTTTCGGCGAGGTGATGCCAGAGATGTGTCTATAGGTGATGATGGCGTGATGAGGATGCAGGGTCGTATCTGTGTGCCCAATGTAGAGGGGCTCCGGCAGTTGATTCTGGAGGAGGCCCATAGCTCGTGGTACTCCATTCATCCGGGTGTCGCGAAGATGTACCAGGACATGAGACAGCAGTAATGGTGGAGGAGGATGAAAAAGGACATAGTTGGATTTGTGGCCAAGTATCTCAACTGTCAGCAAGTTAAATATGAGCACCAGAGACCAGGAGGGTTGCTTCAGCAGATTGAGCTTCCAGAGTGGAAGTGGGAGTGGATCACCATGGACTTTGTAGTTGGACTTCCTCGGACTTTGAGAAAGTTCGATGCTATTTGGGTGATTATGGATCGGCTGACCAAGTCAGCCCATTTCATTCCAGTGTTGACCACATATTCCTCAGAGAGGTTGGCTGAGATTTATATCAGGGAGATTGTCCGCCTTCACGGTATTCCAGTATCTATCATTTCAGACAGAGGTACACAGTTCACTTCACGGTTCTGGAGAGCCGTTCAGCAGTAGTTAGGCACCAGGGTGGAGTTGAGTATAGCCTTTCACCCTCAGACAGACGGGCAGTCTGAGTGCACGATTTATATTCTTGAGGATATGCTCTATGCATGTGTGATGGAGTTTGGATGGTCATGGGACCAGTACTTGCCATTTGCATAGTTAGCTATAATAATAGCTACCAATCCAGCATTCAGATGGCACCGTATGAGGCTTTGTATGGTAGACGGTGCCGATCTCCAGTGGGATGGTTCGAGCCGGACGAGGCCCGATTTTTGGGTACAGATTTGGTCCAGGATGCCCTAGACAAGGTGAAGGTGATTTAGGAGAGACTTCGCACAGCTCAGTCCAGGAAGAAGAGTTATGAGGACAGAAAGGTTCGTGATTTGGCATTTATGGCTGGTGATCGGGTTTTTCTTTGGGTATCGCCTATGAAGGGCGTCATGAGGTTCAGGAAGATTGGTAAACTGAGTCTGAGATTTATTGGTCCTATTGAGATATTGCGGCATGTTGGGGAGGTTGCTTATGAGCTTGCCTTGCCTCCCATCCTAGCAGGAGTTCATCTGGTATTCCGAGTCTCTATGCTCCGGAAGTATCACGGCGATCCGGCTCATGTATTGGACTTCAGTTCAGTCCAGTTAGACAAGGATCTATCTTATGTTCAGGAGACAGTAGCCATTTTGGATAGGCAGGTCAGAAAGCTCAGGCCGAACAATATTGCATCAGTAAAGGTTCAGTGGAGGGGTCATCCGGTCGAGGAGGCGACATGGGAGACCGATCAGGATATGCACAGCCAGTACCCTCATCTTTTCACAGCTTCAGGTATGTCCTTATACTTGTTCGAGGACCAACGATTTTCTTAAGAGGGGGGGAATGTAATGACCCGGTCGGTCGTTTTGATGGTTAGCGCCACGATCCCCTAATAACTTCTTTCCCCACATTTGTTTCTGCTTTTGGGTCTTGGCGGAGTGATTAGTGTGGAATTCGGAGAGTTTTGGGACACATAGTCCCTAAATATGAGTTTAAGATTTAGAAATCAAACCGTAGTTGGAAATGTGTGAAGATGGGTCTGGAATGGAATTTCGTCAACTCCGTTAGCTCCGTTGAGTGATTTCGGGTTAGGAGTGCGTCCGGAATGTGTTTTCGAGGTCTATAGTAGAGTTAGGCTTGAATTGACGAAAGTTAGAATTTCCGCAATTTTGGACGATAGGTGAAATTTTGATATCGGGCTCGGAATGGGATTCTGAAAGTCGTTTTAGGTCTGTAGTGTCATTTGTGACCTGTGTGTCAAATTTGAGGTCATTCGGACTAGTTTTGGCATCGGTTGTAGATTTTGGAAAATTTCTAAGTTCTTAGGCTTGAATCCATGTATAATTCTTGTTTTTGGTGTTATGTGATGTTGTTTGAAGGCTCGACTAAGTTTGAATGAGGTATTAGGACTGGTTGGTGGGCTGGTTGAGGTCCCCGGGGGCCTCAAGTGTGTTTCGGATGTTCAACGGGCTAATTTTGGACTTAGAAGAGATCAGATTTTTGTTGGTGTTGGTGTCCTTCTATGCGAATGCGTGAAGGGCACCGCGATCGCGTAGTCTTGCTAGACCTGGGGGGAGAATTGTTCATTGCGTTCGCGTGATCATGTGTGCGAACGCGTAGGTGTGTCAGCGGTTGGATCACGAACGCGTGGGTCTAAGCAGCATTCGCATAGAAATGATGAAGCAGCAGTGGATGGGAGAGTTTCTCTATGTGAATGCATGAGGTCTTCCGCGATCACGTAATACATTTCTGAGGTGCGTGTGGTTTACTCTTCGCGTCTGGCCTTCTGCGATCGCATTGAGTGTGTGCCTGGGCAGAAATTTTAATACCCAAATCGAGGGTTTAAGCTAAAATTCATATTTTGAACTTGGGAGCTCGGGGATTGGTGATTTTTTAAGAGATTTTCACCTGGGCGATTTGGGTAAGTAATTCCTACTCAATTTTGGCTAATTTCCATAAATCTATAATTAAATTCATCCTTTAGTTCCAAATTTGGGGTGAAAATTTGAGAAAATTTGGATAAAGGTCTTAGACCGAGTTTTTGAGTTTTGTTCGAGATTTTGGTATCTGATTCGAGTAATTTTTGTATGGTTAGACTCGTGAGTGAACGGGTGTCCGGAATTTGTAACATTTTCCCGATTCCGAGACGTGGGCCCGGGGGACTTTTTCCGAAATTTTCCAAAATTCACGTGTTAGCTTCAAATTTATTAGTTAGATTACTTTCTTAAAGTTATATTTACATTATACAATTGAATTGAATAGATTTGGTCCATTTAGAGTCGGGTACTCGTGGCAAGAACGTGATCTCGGGTTGACTTGAGCAGTCGAGGTAAGTGGCTTGCCTAACTCTGTGTTGGGGACTTCCCCTTAGGTTGTTTTTGACATAAATTGTTGTGTGGGTGCCGGGTACGTGAGGTGACGAGTACGTACACGGGCCATTCTTGCAAAAATCTTATTCTTCCTTTGAAAATTTTAAATTGTTTTTCTCCTATTACATTGCTTTAGTGGGTTAAATTGTTTAACTTAGATTAGGGAAGCATGCTTATATGTTTTCATATTAAATTGCCTAATTAACACTTTGTGCGCCGTGTTTTAGTTAGTTTTTCCCTGCTTTCCTACCTGTATTTAGATGTACTATTAAAATTGATATTTATTTGTCATTTACTTTCGCATTGCATATTTAAATTGGGGACTACAGACGTATTCTGAGAGATCCCCCCAGCACTGAATATTTAAATTGGGGACTACGGATGTATTCTGAGAGATCCCCCCAGCACTTCATATTTAAATTAGGGACTACGGACGTATTCTGGGAGATCCCCTCTGTAATGCATACTTATATTTGGGACTACTTGACAGTATCCTGGGAGATTCCACTTGTGATACGTTGTGCTGAGCCGAGGGATCCATTTTACCGTTTTATTTCAGATTATTCTTTTAACCGTCTACTTTAGAACTTATTTCTCTTCCATACTATTTAAACTATTTTATTTATAATCCAGTAGAGCCTTAACCGGACCTCGTCACTACTTGACTGGGGTTAGGCTTGGCATTTACTGGATACCAAATGTGGTGTACTCATGTCCTTCCCTGCACATGTTTTTCGTGTGCAGATCGAGATTCGAGTTCTCAGCCGCGTGGCTAGTGGTCGTTGCAGCTTCATCGAGGAGACCGTAAGGTATTTCTGCCGCGTCCGCGGAATCCTCCAAGTCACCTTCCATTCTATCTTATAGAGACACTTACTATATATTTTCTTTTCCGGATTTGTATAGAGCTATAATAGTATAGAATCTTGTGACTGTGTTGTGAGTATCCGGGTCTTGGGGTATATATTGTACATGCTGAGCAGCGATGTTATGCTTATCTAGACTTTTCGTTTCTTGTCTTTGCTTTTATCGTATTTAATTAAGTTTTATTGGCAAATTTAGGCTTACCTAATCGTAGAGACTAGGTGCCGTCACAACACCTTTCAGAGGGTAAATCGGGTCATGACTAACTTTCGCCAATTCAAGCCTAACTCTACTACAGACCTTGAAAACACATTCCGGACGCGTTCCTAACCTCGAAATCACTCAACGGAGCTAACAGAGTCGACGGAATTTCATTCTTGACCCGTCTTCACACAGTTCCAACTACGGTCCGATTTCTAAATCTTAAACTCATATTTAGGGACTATGTGTCCCAAAACTCTCTGAATTCCACACTAATCACTCCGGCAAGACCCAAAAGCAGAAACAAATGTGGGGAAAGCAGTTATTAGGGGATCGGGACGCTAACTCTCAAAATAATCGACCGGATTGTTACATAAATCAAAATGATGACGTATATGCACTATTTTGAAAGTGTGTGTGTGTGTGTGTGTGTGTATATATATATATATATATATATATTAGGGGAAAATTGGGTATCAACAAACATTTACATGAACAAATCCTCTTGCGGACCCATAAGCCTTTTTTGAGGAGACAGAAAAGGCCAATACATTACTTTGAGTTAAATATCATCAAGTTGTTTGGTTAGATGCCTACCAGTTGAAAGATGTGGCCAATCTCTTGTTCAAATGGTGGAGAAAATTAGACTGGAGAATGTACCTCTAATGACTTGGGAAGAATTCACCAAAATGTTCATCTAGAAGTGTTTGCACCGGGAGTTGGGGATGCTCTTGCAATATCATTTTAGAGCTTAAAGTAGGATACTATGATTGTTTCAGAGTACAACATTATGTTTGAGAAGTTTTCTTTCTATGGTCCCCACCTCTTCCCCGCGGATGATGATAAGATTGATCGCTTTGCCCGTGGGTTGATTTCGGGTATTCAAGAGGATGCAGCTAATGGAAGTAGGAACACGACATATGCTAACTTCGAGGACTTGGCTATGGATCTTGAGAGGATTAATCAAGAAGAAAAGATCAGAGAAAACAGAACAAGAAGGCTCGTACATTTGGTACTTTCAATCCAGTGCTCAGTTCGGGAAAGGTTCAGAACATCAGGGGGCCATCAAGTCCACCACAATCTTTAATATAGACCCCTTTTAGTATCCGACTAGTGGCACATAGTTTGGGACATGGAGATCAGACTAGACCAGCTCAAAGTGACCGTAGGACCACTCAATAGGTTTAGAGTAGTGTAGGCTCACGTATCAGACTTTCTGACTCTTCACTAGTGATTTGAGGCCCATGATATGGGTGTGGTTAGATAGGACACATGAAGAGGTTCTGCCCCAATGGACAATGGGTATCGAGAGCCCAGTAACAACTTTCATGGCTACTACTTTAGCTACACCACCCGTACCTCGGGGAAATGGGACCCATGGTGGTTGTAATGCAGGAAAGACACATCAGAGAGTTGCTACTCCTATGGGGACTCAACCTCACTTCTAAGATATGCCTACTCGCCCTACTCCATATGCTTAAAATGTCGTTATCACATGTATACTCATTGTTTGCACACTTGATGCTTATACACTTATGGATCCTAGATCCACGTTCTCCTATGTTACCCTATACTTTGATTTGGATTTCAGGATAGAGCTAGAATAATTACTTGAACCATTTTATGTGTCTACTCTAGTTGGATGTTTGGTTATTGCTTCTCGTGTATATAGGATTTATGTATCATAGTTCAGGATCGAGAGACTACGACAAATCTTATTGAGTTAGAAATGGTTGACTTTGATGTAATCATGGGGATGGATTGGCTATTCAAGTGTTATGCCACCCTTAATTGTCGTGCTAAATTTATCAATTTTGAATTCCCCAACGAGTTGGTTCGTGAATAGAAGGGAAATATTTTTGAACCTCGAGTTAGTTTATTTCATATCTTAAGGCGAAAAAGATGATTACCAAGGGATACCTCTACCACTTAGTTAGAGTCATAGACATGGGTGCTGAGATACCAACTCTTCAATCTATACTAGTTGTTTGTCAGTTTCCAGATGTCTTTCCCGATGAACTTCCAAGTATTTCGCCAGATCGGACTATTGATTTTAGGATAGATGCGATTCCAAATACACATCCAATACCTATTCTGCCATACCGGATGGCCCTATAAGAGTTAAAACAAATTGAAGGACTTGCTCGAAAAAGGATTCATTAGGCCGAGTTTCTCGCCATGGGGTGCACCAGTTTTATTTGTGAAAAATAAAGATGGATCTTTGAGAATATTTAATTGACTACAGCAACTTAACAAGGTGACTATCAAGAATAAGTATCCGTTACCTCAGATAGATGACTTGTTTGACCAGTTACTAGGGGAAAAGTATTTCTCAAAGATTGACTTAAAGTCAGAGTACCAATAGTTGAAGATCCGAGAAAAAGATATTCCTAAAACAGCTTTTCGTACTCTCTATGGGAATTATGAAGTTTTGGTGATGTCATTCAGGTTGACCAATGCACTTGCAACATTCATGGATCTGATGAATCGAGTTCTCAAACCATTTCTAGACACATTCATAATACTTTTTATTAATGACATTTTAGTCTACTCACGAAGTCGAGACGAGCATTCCAATTATTTGAGGATGATATTGCAAGCACTATTGGAGCATGAGTAGCATGCAAAATTTTCTAAGTGCGAGTTTTGGCTTGAATCTGTGCGTTCTTGGGTCTTGTGGTATCAAGTGAGGTTATCAAGGTTGATCCGAAAAAGATTGAAATGGTTAAGTATTGGCCTAGACCAACAACACCAACAAAGATTCGAAGCTTTGGGATTAGTTAGCTATTATCGAATTGTTGAAGGTTTTATCTACTCTTGTATCTCCTTTGACCAAACTAACAACAGAAAGCTGCCAAATTTAAATGGTCAGATGCTTGTAAAAGAAGTTTCCAATAATTAAAAATGTGAGTGACTGCAACACCAGTGTTGACCTTACCTACGGGCTTAGAGGGCTTCACGGTGTATTGTGATGCCTCAAAAGTTGGGTTGGGTGTGTAAAGGTAAAATGGTTGCATATGCTTCAAGGAAATTGCAATTCCTCAATTAAACACAAGATAGCCATTTCTTAAATTATTTTAGCCCAAATATACAGTCCAATTCGGAAATACCCAGCCCAAGTCCACCCCTCTCTTTCCACCATGGCAATACGTGCTATCATGTTTGAACCAATTACAATGTGCCACATCATCGCTCTCAAACACTCACACAAGAAACATACTACATCCGGACCGTTGATACAAATGATCAATGATTCACAATTAAACTAACTTTCCGTTAGTGATTTATCTCTGTCGTTGGATTAAAAGAGATCCTACGGTCGCATTTTTTTCAATAAATGTTTCTATCTCCAAAATATTAGAGCCGTTAATCATAATTAATCCAACAACACCCGTTCCATCTCCCATTTTAAACCTGGAGACAACCCCAACCCTAATCATTCTCGCCCAAGACCAGCTGCCCTCTTTCCTAAAACCCACTCTTTTCTCTCATCCATTCAAGACCCATTAGTCATTGAACCTTGCACAAATCAATGCAAGATCAAAAAACTCTGAATAAAATCGTCCTTCCCTACTTCTCCATCCCCTAATCCTGCTGATCTTTCCCTTTTGTGCTTGAAATCTGAAACACCAAAGCATGACAAGTAATATCAAAGCACCATTTTCTTTTTGTTTCTCAAATTCAACTTGCAGAATCGAATTACTTCGTCCCTAGGTTGTGAAGTTTGAGGCTTTATTTCATTTTTCTCACTGATTGGATTTTAAAATCCTAATCTAAAATCCTAGACTAATCGATGCAAGGTCAAATGCTTAGAATCCTTTATGCTCTGTCAAAATTGGTGGCATGCATGGCCTGCTCACAGTATTCATTATCATTATTCTTGGTCCAGAGGACAATCGCAGAGACCTCTAGACACTTGGCCTTTATCTGGAGGATTTTTCTCTCAAAGACTCTAAGAAATTTAGGGTTTCTAGTCATATCTTTCTTACTGTTTTCCCTCTCTTTTATTGAGTTCTATTGCTGGTTTAAACTCAAGAATTCTGGGATTTTGAGCAACAAAAAAAGTCTATTTGGTCTACTTCCCTCGAAAAGGTCGGCACCTCTCTCTCATTTTTCTCTTTTGTTAGTCTCTTTGAATGACATGAGTTTACTGAGATAGGTGTTATAGATTATAATTATGTGTTTGATATGTTTGATGTTTATGCTTTGTTAATTTGACGACCTTTTGTGGTCAACTTGTTCTGTTATGATTCTTTAGTGATAATCGATTAAGTCATTCATAATTATTGATCTTTGTTTTGAGTTTTTTCAACAGTCTTCATGTCTAAGTTCTTATGTGTTTATGTTCAATATGAAATTCATAATCCTTATTGACTTGCAGTAAGCTTATCTTAGTCTTGTTGCACCTCTATAATTTCTTGTGAGCTTTGAAGTTGAGTTTAATACCTGATAATATAACTAAGATGACCTATAACCCCTTACCTTTAAAATCTTGAGCCTGAACTTACAATGTCTAAATACTTTCCTTTTTGCATGTGTTTGTTAAATTGTTTTTGAGTTACACATATAGTCTTTACTTTGTTTAGTTATTATCATTGTTAATCCAAACCGTGCTCATATTCCTTAATGATACTGTTGTGATCTTCGCATTTTCATAGTATTCCATGCATCCTATTTGTTTTATAATCGAGTTCATTATTTGATAATCTTAACTGATATACACCTGGAAGTTTAATAAGCCCATATCATTTAACTAAGGTGAAAGAATCTAAGTGATCAGATGCTTTCCATCTCTGCATCTGCATCTGCATCTACTAACTCTGAGGTTGATCTCTAGGCTATCACTATGACCTTCTCATGATCATACCCGATTGTTGCATACATTTATAGGAAACTATCTTATTTGCATCAAACTATCTTCTTATCATGAATCCTTGTTTCTCACGACCCCAAATCCTAAGCCAGTCATGATGGCGCCTATCGTGGAACAGGCTAGCCAGCAATCACATACTGACATAATATCTCACAAAATTCTTTCACTTAAGAAGTTTAAAGCAACAAAATGAATAAAACAGTTTATGCCCTGCCCTAAAACCTGGATTCAACCATCATGAGCATCCACGAGTGGTACAAAATAACCCTACTGTCATAAGACATCAAGCCTCGGAACAAAGAACTAGGTACAAAACAAGAAATAAGAAAAGAGACATTGTGGACGCTGAACAGCTACCTCAAAGTCCCAACTCCGGCTCCACAAGAAGGAAGAAAACTAGCACTCGGTACCAGCACTTGTATTTGCACATAAGGGTGCAGGGAGTAATGTGAGTACGCCAACTCAGTAGTAATGAAAATAAATCAAGTCTAAGTAGTAAGAAACACATAGGATCAAATCATCAATTCACAATAAGCACAGCCTTTCTTTCCAATAGTGTACACATTAAATCAACATGCTTAAAATCCAACTTCAGTAAAAATCCTTTTAAAAGTGTGATTTCCAACAATTTCATAAAAATGCCCAAAGAGTTTAGTGTAAAATGAAATAAATCATAAATAGCCACTTGGGCCAAAACATGTATCATAAATCGCCCTTCGGGCAAATCATCACTCAGAAACAGTCGCTCAGCATGCCTCACAATCACTCAGTATCAGCCCCTCGGGCAACCTCACTATCACTCATGCCTCCCAATCACTCATCATTCGGCACTCGCACTCAGTAGGTGCCTGCGCTCACTTGGGGTGTGTAGAGACTCCGGAGGGGCTCCTTCATCCCAAGCGCTAATATCAAGCCACCTCGTGGCATATCATATCCTCACAATTAAGCCCTCGGCCTCACTCAGTCAGAAACATTCAAAAAGCCCCTCGGGCTATCAGTAAAACGGGGTACTCGACCCAAACACATCCTTTTATATCTCAAAATAGTGTAAATAAGGCTGAGTTTCGAAATTAGTTAAAGCATAATATTATTGAGTGTAAATCATAAGTCAACACAGTGAGGAAAAGCAGTAAAAGCCCCCAAGGGGTCTAAACAGGTCGGCACAAGACCCCAAACATGGCTTACAGCCCAAATATAACAATAGCCTTAAAACACAATTTAACATGTGATTTAAAAGTAAATACGCAACTCAATAGTTGCCACGGTAAGGACCAAGTCCAAATCCACAATTAGTGCATGCCACACACTCGTCATCTGGCATGTGCGCCACTCCAAAAATAGTAAGAAAAATACAAAGTCCGGGGTTTCATACCCTCAGGATAAAATTTGCAGTCATTACTTACCTCAGAACCGGCTATAATCTTAGCCCATAGTGCCCTTGCCTCTAGACTCGGCCTCCCAATGCTTCGAATCTACCAAAAAACAGATTCATATCATAATTATATATGCCAAGGAACGAAGCCCACTCGAAAATTATCAAATTTAACCAAAATTTCTGAAATTGGCCAAACCGGGCTCCCGGGCCCATGTCTTGGAATTCTATAAAAATAGCATCACAAGAATCCTAATCCTTTCCCAAGTCTATACATATAAAACGCATCAAAATTCGACCACAATTGACCCCTAAATTCCTCAATTATAAGTCTCCATTTCCCAATCCCTAAACCCCCAATTTATGCCATTAAATTCCACTAATTACAAGCCTAATCCGTCAAATATCAACATAGAATTGAGTTTTTTAGTCCAAGAAACTTACTTCCACAGAAAACCCTCGAAATCCCTCTTCAATTTGCTCCCAAAAGCCTCAGCCTGCATGCAAATATGATGAAAGTCCTCCTCTCTCTCAGGTAAAGCTTCACCATTTCTCCCTCTGTTTCTTTATATTTTCTCTAATCTTGCTCACATCATCAGCTCCTTGTCATCTTCCACTGTCAATTTGAATCTTGATGAATCCTAGAAGCATTCAATGCCACTATAAAAGGGGTCTTCAATGCTCTTACCTAACACACACATACATATACGAACACACTAAGCACACAAAAACACTAAGAAATTTAGGGTTTCTAGTCATATCTTTCTTACTGTTTTCTCTCTCTTTTACTGAGTTCTATTGCTGGTTTAAACTCAAGAATTCTGGGATTTTGAGCAACAAAAAAAGTCTATTTGGTCTAATTCCCTCGAAAAGGTCGGCACCTCTCTCTCATTTTTCTCTTCTGTTCGTCTCTTTGAATGATATGAGTTTACTGAGATAGGTGTTATAGATTATAATTATGTGTTTGACATGTTTGATGTTTATGCTTTGTTAATTTGACAACCTTTTGTGGT
Source organism: Nicotiana knightiana (assembly GCA_005239525.1). Taxonomy (NCBI): domain Eukaryota; kingdom Viridiplantae; phylum Streptophyta; class Magnoliopsida; order Solanales; family Solanaceae; genus Nicotiana; species Nicotiana knightiana. Next base: position 100,492 of record ML410157.1, read on the forward strand.
CAACTTGTTCTATTATGATTCTTTAGTGATAATCGATTAAGTCATTGATAATTATTGATCTTTGTTCTGAGTTTTTTCAACAGTCTTCATGTCCAAGTTCTTATGTGCTTATGTTCAATATGAAATTCATAATCCTTATTGACTTGCAGTAAGCTTATCTTAGTCTTGTTGCACCTCTATAATTTCTTGTGAGCTTTGAAGTTGAGTTTAATACCTGATAATATAACTAAGATGACCTATAACCCCTTACCTTTAAAATCTTGAGCCTGAACTTACAATGTCTAAATACTTCCTCTTTGCATGTGTTTGTTAAACTGTTTCTGAGTTACACATATAGTCCTTACTTTGTTTAGTTATTATCATTGTTAATCCAAATCGTGTTCATATTCCGTAATGATACTGTTGTGATCTTCGCTTTTGCATAGTATTCCATGCATCCTATTTGTTTTATGATCGAGTTCATTATTTGATAATCTTAACTGATATACACCTGGAAGTTCAATAAGCCCATATCATTTAACTAAGGTGAAAGAATCTAAGTGATTAGATGCTTTCCATCTCTGCATCTGCATCTGCATCTACTAACTCTGAGGTTGATCTCTAGGCTATCACTATGACCTTCTCATGATCATACCCGATTGTTGTATACATTTATAGGAAACTATCTTATTTGCATCAAACTATCTTCTTATCATGAATCCTTGTTTCTCACGACCCCAAATCCTAAGCCAGTCGTGATGGCGCCTATCGTGGAACAGGCTAGCCAGCAATCACATACTGACATAATATCTCACAAAATTCTTTCACTTAAGCAGTTTAAAGCAACAAAATGAATAAAACAGTTTATGCACTGCCCCAAAACCTGGAGTCAACCATCATGAGCATCTACGAGTGGTACAAAATAACCCTACTGTCATAAGACATCAAGCCTCAAAACAAAGAACTAGGTACAAAACAAGAAATAAGAAAAGAGACGTTGTGGACGCTGAACAGCTACCTCAAAGTCCCAACTCCGGCTCCACAAGAAGGAAGAAAACTAGCACTCGGTACCACCACCTGTATCTGCACACAAGGGTGCAGGGAGTAATGTGAGTACGCCAACTCAGTAGTAATGAAAATAAATCAAGTCTAAGTAGTAAGAAACACATAGGATCAAATCATGAATTCACAATAAGCACAGCCTTTCTTTCCAATAGTGTACACATTAAATCAACATGTTTAAAAGCCAACTTCAGTAAAAATCCTTTTAAAAGTGTGATTTCCAACAATTTCATAAAAATGCCCAAAGGGTTTAGTGTAAAATTAAATAAATCATAAATAGCCACTTAGGCCAAAACATGTATCATAAATCGCCCCTCGGGCAAATCATCACTCAGAAACAGTCGCTCAGCATGCCTCACAATCACTCAGTATCAGCCCCTCGGGCAACCTCACTATCACTCATGCCTCCCAATCACTCATCACTCGGCACTCACACTCAGTAGGTACCTACGCTCACTAGGGGTGTGTACAGACTCCGGAGGGGCTCCTTCATCCCAAGCGCTAATATCAAGCCACCTCGTGGCATATCATATCCTCACAATCAAGGCCTCGGCCTCACTCAGTCAGAAACTTTCAAAAAGCACCTCGGGCTATCATTAAAACGGGGTACTCGACCCAAAAACATCATTTTATATCTCAAAATAGTGTAAATAAGGCTGAGTTTCGAAATCAGTTAAAACATAATATTACTGAGTGTAAATCATAAGTCAACACAGTGAGGAAAAGCAGTAAAAGCCCCCAAGGGATATAAATAGGTCGGTACAAGGCCCCAAACATGGCTTACAGCCCAAATATAACAATAGTCCGAAAACACGATTTAACATATGATTTAAAAGTTAATACGCAACTCCATAATTGCCACGGGATGGACCAAGTCAAAATCCCCAATTAGTGCACACCATACACTCGCCATCCAGCATGTGCGCCATTCCAAAAATAGTGAGAAAAGTTAACATATGATTTAAAAGTATGATTTAAAAGTAAATACGAGTTAACATATGATTTAAAAGTTCAAATGATTTAACATATGATTTAAAAGTTCGGTAAGGACTAAGTTCAAAAACACGAGTTAACATATGATTTAAAAGTAAATACGCAACTCAATAGTTGCCACGGTAAGGACTAAGTCCAAATCCACAATTAGTGCACGCCACACACTCGTCATCTGGCATGTGCGCCACTCCAAAAATAGTGAGAAAAATACGAAGTTCAGGGTTTCATACCCTCAGGATAAAATTTACAGTCACTACTTACCTCAGAACCGGCTAAAATCTTAGCCCGCAGTGCCCTTGCCTCTAGACTCGACCTCCCAATGCTTCGAATCTACCAAAAATCAGATTCATATCATTATTATATGCCAAGGAACGAAGCCCACTCGAAAATTATCAAATTTAACCAAAATTTCTGAAATTGGCCAAACCGGGCCCCCGGGCCCACGTCTTGGAATTCTATAAAAATAGCATCACAAGAATCCTAATCCTTACCCAAGTCTATACATATAAAATGCATCAAAATCCGACCACAATTGACCCCTATTCCTCAATTATAAGTCTCCATTTCCCAACCCTAAACCCCCAATTTATGCCATTAAATTCCACTAATTATAAGCCTAATCCGTCAAATATCAACATAGAATCGAGTTTTTTAGTCCAAGAAACTTACCTCCACAAAAAACCCTCGAAGTCCCTCTTCAATTTTCTCCCAAAAGCCTCAGCCCGCATGAAAATATGATGAAAGTGCCAAAAATTCGTTAAGGCAGGTATTTATACTTCCTGCCCAGTGAAACCGCATCTGCGGCCTTCTCTCTGCACCTGCGGTCCTAAGTGCGCGCCTGCGGAAATCCACTTAAGGCCCATTCCTCGCACTTGCGGTGAATCACCCGCACCTACAGCTTCGCAGGTGTGGTCCAAGTCTCGCACCTACGACTTTCCTTTAGCACGACAAAATTCCGCACTTACGCTCCACTTACCGCATCTTCGGACTCGCAGGTGCGGCCCAAACCTCCACTTCTGTGGTTTCTTCCCAGCTCCCCCAATCTCGCACCTTCACATGTTGGTCCGTACCTGCGGCAACCCTTCCGCAGGTGCGGCCACACCAGAAGCCTGGCACCAGCAGCTTCTTCAGCTGCATTTTCCAACTTAAATCCTTCCGATGACTATCTGAAATCATCCCGAGCCCCTCAAGACCCCAACCAAAAACACAAACAAGTCCCATAACCTTATTCAAACTTAGTCAAGCCTTTCGAAACAACCAAAACAATGCTAAAACACCAAGATCACATCGAATTTAAGCCTATGAACTTTGAGATTTCTAAATTTCGCCAATGATGCCGAAACCAACCAAAACACGTTCGAATGACCTAAAAATTTGCACACACACCCAAAATGACACTACGAACCTGCTCCAACTTTCGAAATTCCATTCCGACCCCGGTAGCTAATTTTCCACTGCCGACCGGAATCGCTAAAAACTCAACTTCGCCAATTCAATCCGAACTCTACACCGGATATCAAAACCACATTTCGAACACAGTCCTAAGTCCCAAATCACCTAACGAAGCTATCCGAACCGTAAAATCTACATTTCAAGGTTTTTTACCAATAAGTCAACTCCCAGTTGACTTTTCCAACTATTAAGCCAATTTAAGAGACGAAGTGCCTCGGTTCTCACCACGACCACCCCGAACCCGAACCAACTGATCCAACACATCATAATTAGGTTAACTAGAACATAACAAAGTTGAATAGAGGAAATGGGGCTAATCTCACGGAACAACCGGCCGGGTCGTTACATTGTTGTATATATATTCTATTAAGGTTGAGCTATCTTCCTCTTCATGGTGTAAGTCATGATCTTGTATATAAAGTCAACTGGTAATTTCTACATACCTATGTTTGTTTGCCCCATGATCAGTTGAGATCTTCATATACATGTGTAATTCAAAACTTGTGCATTACATCTCAGTCCTTAATCTATTTGAGCCACTATTGATTCTGTAAAGCCTGCATGCATATATCATTAACTTATCTTCCATGAAGATAGGACTTAGACACTATGTCATAATCAAGTGAAACTTTAGAAGTTGAAGCATGATCACTTCATACCTACATACTGAACTAGACTTATGTTGAGTTTGAACTTGTTTTGATACAATGTTTCCATCTCCTTCCTTTGCCAACATGTTGATTTGGTTCTATAATTGGTTCTATAATGTGCACAGTTCCCCTGCTTTGTCACGACCAAAAATCCATACTAGTCATGATGGCACCTAAACCAACCCGTTAGGTAAGCCAACTAATAACTATCAAATTCCAATTATATTAACAAGACAATTAAACAAAAGGAATTAACTGAATCTTATACATTTTTCGAGGACTGGTAGTACAAATCATGAGCTTCTAGGAATAGGGTTTACAAATCTGGTATGAATTTAATGTCAACTCAAATACATCAAATAATTTCAAAGGAAACAAACTCAATCGATAAAGGTCGAATCTTTAATCAAAGTCCAAACTCGGCCAAAAGCCCAACCGAGGCTCGCACCTCGGAACCCGAAAAAATTAACAAAATTCAACAACCCATTCAATTACAAGTCCAACTATAGTAGTTTCACTCAAATCCGGCTCTAAATCGGTGTTCAAAACTCAAAAATTCACATTATGAAACTTTAGGTCAAAACCCCCAATTTCCTCTTTGAAATTCATCAACCAAAAGCTAGAATCGAAGATAAATTCATGAAATATAACCAAAACCGAGTAGAGGACACTTACCCCAATTCATATGGTGAAATTTTCTTCAAGAATCGCCTCAATCCGAGCACCATAGCTCCAAAAATGTAAAAACGGTTGAAACCCTCGAAATAGAGTTCTTATAATTTGCCCAGACGTCCCTTTTTCGCGAACACGGAAAACCCATCGCGTTCACGATGAACAAAAATATCCTGCCACCAAAACACTTTATTCATTCATGGTACACCCCATGTGAACACGATGACCACAGATGCCCCAGTTTTGTGAATGTGACTTCCCTTTCGCGATTGCATTGAAGAATCCTCCAACTCCCAGCTGCCAAACCTCAACACTACACGAACGCATATCCCTGCACGCGGACACGAAGAACACCACGTCAACCCACCATGAACACGACCAAGGAAGCGCAAACGCGAAGATCAAACCACTGCACTGACCAAAATACTCATCGTGAAAGCGTTGCTCCATCCGCGATCACGAAGCACAGCTGAAACACCAGAAAACCAACAATAACAACATGGTCCAAAATAGACCGAAACCCGTCCGAAACTCACCCGAGCCCCTCGGGACCCCGTCAAAACATAAAAAAAAGCCCCATAACATAACATGGATCTACTAGAGGCCTCAAGACACACATAACAACATTAAAACGACGAATCACACCTCAAATTGAAATCTATGAACTTTGAACTTTCAATTTTCAAAACTCGCACTGAAACATATCAAATAAACCCTGAATTAACCCAAATTTAGCACACAAGTATCGAATAACATTACGAAGCTATTCCAATTCCAGGAACCACAATCCGAATATGAAATCATCAAAGCCAACTTCCGGTCAAACTTATTAACTTTCCAAACCTTCAAATTTCACAATTTGCCAATTTGTGCCTAAACTTTCTAGAAACATCCAAATGCAAATTCGAGCATATGCCTGAGTCAAAAATCACCATATGGACCTATCGGAACCATCAAAACTCCACTACGGGATCAAATTCAGAAAAAGTAAAACTTGGTCAACCCTTCCAATTTAAAGCTTTCTAGTTGAGAATCATTCTTCCAAATCAATCTCGATTAACCTGAAAATCAAAACCGACGATTCAAATAAGTCATAATACATAAAATGATGCTACTCAAGACTTCAAATAGCTGACAGGGTGGAAATGCTCAAAACGACCGGTCGGGTCGTCACATGCTTGTATGAGGTCACTACCTCACTTACCCTGTCTATGTGTAGTTGATAAAATATTGCAAGTATCTCTGTTTGAATCTACAATACCATGTTTTTTTTAATTTTAAATCATGCCCAGTTCTTCTCTTTATTACTAATCTAAAACTGAACTTGACTCTCAAAACTTATGAAGTCCATTTGTTGATATTATCTGAACGTGATGACCTGCTAATACTGTTAGAAGAATCACCCTGTTGAGACCTTAGAAATTGCATGTTTGAACCTGTGAATTTATAGCCATGATGAGAGTTTAATCTCATTCTGGATGACCTTGATAACCCCTTTGTAACAATGGTTGACCATGACTATTGGTTTGAATCTGCATTGATGATCTTTAAGGTGTTAAGTAGTGTTATTAGTACCTGCTTTCACATGTTGTTCTTTAATGATGTAGCAGTGTGACATGATACTCTTGTTTCTCATCTATATGTGTTCTAAATTCAGCCTCTTTTAGGCTTACTTGATATGTGTTCCTTATTTAGTACCAAAAGCAATATGTGTTCTCTTGTGTTATTAGGGGAAAGATATATATATATTGTGGTAAGTAATACTTAGTATTTAGTTTACATTTGAAGGGCCTCATTGGCACTTAAATCCGTAGGGAAAATATGTTGTTAGTGTTTAAGGGTATTTGGGAGCGGAGTTCAACTCTAGGATGGGCTTCCCTCCCCGACACAAGCATTGCCCTAGGCCTTGAGTCCCTTGGGAACTTTGAAGTGTCGATGGATCCAAAGGGGGTATCGACCTCGAGTGGGGTTCGCTCCTTAGCCCTTAATTCATTTACACATTCAGTTCTTTAAGTGTTTAATGGTTAATGACAATGAAAGGTTTCCGATGTGAATTATTCGCTAAGTAAAACCATCACAATGATATATGACTTTTCCACAATATTAATCCCATTCCTGTTTCAATTATATGTTCGTCAGAGCATTATATGTTATTAGAATATGCTAAATATATTGACTATGTATCTAATGACTTTCTTATTATTTGACATGTACATCTGTTTGGGCCTTCGAGTTCCCGAGGAACTCAGGCCCGATTCCAGCCTTATTTCAGTCCGTTGGGGAGTCCAAAGTCAGCCATATTCGCATCTTCTTTACCACTGGGCCTATTTTCATTGAGGCTCAATCACATAGTCCAGTCCTCTTTTCCTCAACTCTTTTATCGTTATTTACTATCTTGTTACTGCAGTTTACTGTTTCTGTTAGTTTTAAATTAATGTTAGTTGTGTCTGTTATGTCTTTACTGTCGTTTTATCTCTCATGTATATAACACGTAAATTAGATCACATGTTATTCTCTTATTCTTTGTGTAAACTTAGGCAAGCCCTAAAGAACATAGGATTTTAGAAAAAGGGAAATTAGTTAATAGCAGATCCTTAATTCGCTAATTATAATCTACTCGCAAATTATTATGTTTTCGCTCAGTTTTCTTTCTTTTAAAGATTTTAAAATCCAGAACTTAGCAAAACAGCAGCTCTATTTCAAAAAGGGAAATCAGATCTCAGTTTCATTCTTCAAAAAGGAAATATTAGAATTTCAAGAACTATCGCCTTAAGGGATTTCAGCAAATATTCTTTTCTTTAAGGACCTTCAAACCAAGATATATTTTAGGCTTACTTTCACAAACACCTCTTAGAATTACATCCATCTTTTAAACCAAGTGTTTTATGACTCAAACTCTTTTCTTCACATGCTTTACAAATATGGACACTTATATACCAATTTCAAAACTCTTTTAGTATACCTTATGAACTTCTTCATAAACTCGTATCCCTTTAAGTTATCACATTCCTTTTATCAATATCATACTCTCCCTTAGATATATAGTAAGTCGTATTCTTTAATAGTAATTAAGCATAGTACAAATGATTGATCCCAACTTAGTCTAAGTCCTATGGAGCTACCTCAGGTAGATTTTAAGGGTGCCTAACACCTCCCCCTTAGAAGAACAAGAACCCTTACCCATAATCTCATCGGTTAGCAGACTAATGAAGAAAATGACTTGGTAATTTGATAGGCACACTAGTATACCTTTAAATATTAGGTGGGGACTCTCTTTTATCAACAACAGAGAAATCACAAGTTGAATCCTGCCTTGACTAGTGCAAAATAGGGTGCAACAGTGTTTGCATTAAAGATATGGCGCCACTATCTACATGATGTCCATTGTAAGGTGTATATCGATCACAAGAGTTTGCGGTGCATTTTCAAGAAACGAGAACTGAATTTGAGGCAAAGAAGATGACTTGAACTTCTCAAGAACTATGATGTCGATATTTTGTACTATCTGGGGAAGGCCAATGTGGTGGCGGATTCTCTTAGTAGAAGGCCAATAAGAAACTTATCTTGTTTGGTGGTGCGTGAACAACCAATAATGAGAGAGATCCACATCTTGGAGAACTTAGGTGTACGAATTGTCGATGATGATAGTGGGAAGTGACCATACAAAACAGGGACCAGTCGTCCTTGATCGAACAAGTAAAAGTCCCATAAATACGAAGATTCCATTTAGTGGAGTTGAAAGGAGTCAGCTGATAGAAAGTCACAGTATCCATAGTGGATGTAATCGATTTTACTCTTAGGTATTCGAGTCTACTATGTGTTCCCAATGTGAATGATCTTAGAAGAGAAATCATGACTGAATCACACAATTTGAGGTACTCCATACATTCGGGATCTACGAAGATGTATCAAGATTTGAAAGATTTGGTAGAATAATATGAAGAGAGATATAGTTGAGTTCGTGTCCATGTGCATAAATTGCCAACAGGTAAAGGCTGAACACCAAAGACCCAGTGGGTTAGCCAGAATATTAAAATTCCATAGCGGAAATGGGAGATGATCAATATAGACTTTGTTGTTGGATTGCCCCGATATTTTCCCAAGTATGATTCCAATTGGGTAATTGTGGACCGATTTACAAAGTCAGCACACTCCCTTCTAGTCAAGACTACTAACACCGCAGAGTTGTATGCACAGCTTTACATTAGGGAAATTGCCAGACTGCACAGTACTCATGTTTGTATCATTTCAGATAGAGGTGTTCAAGTCACAACGAACTTACTGCAGCCGCTTCAGAGGGGTTAGGGTACACAAGTAAACCTTAGCACGGCTTTCACCCCCAAACAGACGGACAGGCAGAAAGAACCATCAAACACTTAAGGATATGCTACGAGCATGTGCGATTGACTTCAAGAGAAATTGGGATGATAATTTACCGCTCATTGAGTTTGCATATAATAGCTATCAATCGAGCATACAAATGACACCATTTGAACCTTTGTATGGATGACGATGTAGATCTCCTATTGGTTGGTTTAAATTTGGTGAAGCCTAATTATTAGGTCCGGACAGGGTGCACCAAGCCATGGAAAAGGTGAAGGTGATTAAAGAGAGACTCAAAATGGCTCAAAGTCACCAGAAGTCCTATTCGGATATTCCACATCGGGAGTTTATCTTTAAAGATGGTGACTTTATTTTATTGAAAGTTTCATCAATGAAAGGTGTGATGCGTTTTGGAAAGAAAGGAAAATTGAACCCAAGGATCATTAGGCCTTACAAAATCTTGAAGAAAATAGGAGAGGTAGCCTATGAATTGGAACTACCACCAGAGCTATCTTTTGTGCACCCAGTCTTCCATGTGTCAATGTTGTGAGAGTGTTTGAGGGACCCCTAGCATGTCATTTTCCCACAAACCATTGAGATACATGAGGGACTAACATATAAGGAGATTCATGTCGCTATACTTGGTAAACAAATCTGAAAGTTGAGGACAAAAGAGATAGCATCAATTAAGGTGCTATGGAAGAGTCAAGATATTGAAGAAGCAACATAGGAAGCGGAGGAAGACCTGAAGAAAAGATATCTATATTTATTTCAAGAAAACGAATCTTAGGCTTGAATATTGCACTAATGTGCCTTATATTTCCTTTTAAGACTTCATTGTAATAACTTCTTTTGGTGATTTGTATTAAACTTTTGAGGTATATAGAGGTATATTTTGTTGAGTGCGAGCCGTGTGGGGCCTCTTTGCTTTATGCATATCAGATTCTAGTGGTCTGATGAAACGTAAAAATCTTGGAATAGTCCTATATACAAAGGAATCTCTACCAAATATTTTTGAGAAGTTGGAGAGTTAGTCAAAAAGGATTAATAATAAGAGGCCATCTAGTGTCGAGGTGTAGGAGGGTTATTGTTGGATATTTGAACATGATTATGGCTTCGGCTTGACATTCAAGGATGAATATTTCTAAGTGGGGGAGATTGTAAAGCCCCCAAATTTTTCTAATACGATTGATCCTAGTTCAAGCTTAAGAATATAATTAGTGAGACCTTGAAGTACGTACAGACCCATGCGAGGTTAGCAGCCGTAACGACCCGGCCGGTCGTTCCGAGAGTAATAGTCCTATTTCCCCCGTCTCTACTTCATTATATGTGGTTCAGCTTCATTATGTTGTGTTAGATTGGTTGGCTCGGGTTCGGAGCAACTTTTGGAGAGAAATGAGACACTTAGTCTCTTAACTTGGTTCAATAGTGGAAAAGTCAACCGAAAGTTGACTTATTGGTAAACGACCTCGAAATGTAGATATTATGGTTCGGATAGCTTTGTTAGGTGATTTGGGACTTAGGAGTGTGTTCGGAATGAAGTTTTGATGTTCGGTGTAGAATTAGGCTTGAATTGACGAAAGTTAGTTTTTGGCGATTTTCGGTCGGCAGAGGAAAATAGGCTATCAGGGTCGGAATGGAATTTCGAAAGTTGGAGCGGGTTCGTAATTTCATTTTGGATATGTGTGCAAATTTTTCAGGTCAATCGGATGTGTTTTGGTTGGTTTCAGCGTCATTGGCAAACTTTAGAAGTTTCAAAGTTCATAGGCTTGGATTTGATGTGATTTTGGTGTTTTTGCGTTGTTTTTGGTGTTTTGAAGTCTCGACTAAGTTTGAATGATATTATGGGGTGTGTTGGTAGGTTTGGTTGAGGTCCCGAGGCCTCGGGTGTGTTTCGGGTGGTTAACGAAGTGTGTTTGGCCTTAAAAGGACTGTTGTTGCTGTTGTATTTTCTTGGTCTGGTTTCCTTGTATGTGATCGTAATGGTGAGGCTACAAGCGCATAGGTTTGTTGGTGAGGCAGCAAATTGTGTTATGCGATCGCAATTAATGGTCTGCAATAACGTAGTGGGAGGAGGCAGAATAGTGCGGTCGCGTGGGGCTTAATGTGATCGCATAGTGTGGGCGCGTGTGGCAGTGAGGTGATGGAATTGCTCTATGCAATCGCATAGAGATGGTCGCGATCGCATTGTTGTGAGGAGTTATATTACGCGATCGCATAGGTATTTCTGCGATCACATAGGGTTATTTTGGTAGGGGCAGCATTTTGTTCTTCGCGATCGCGTGCCTTTTTCCGCGATCGCACAGAGTAAAGTCTGGGCAGACAGTTTAAGTTCTAATTTCGGGGGTTCTTTGCCATAACTCAACTTTCCATTAGAGAGCTCGGGGGAAGGATATTTTCAGTAGGTTTCTTGTGGTAAGTGTTCTTCAATCATTTTTTTTTTTTCAATTTCATGAATTTTCTTTTTCACCATGCAATTTGAAGAATTAAAGTAGAAAATTTGAGAAAAATGGGAGGAAAATTTGGAAATTTCTTTTGGTGATTTGAGTGGGCAATTGAGGTCGGATTTTGGTAAATTTGGTATGGGTAGACTCGTAAGGGAATGAGGATTCTAGTTTTGTGATTTTTATTGAATTCCGAGTCGTGGGACCGGGGCTCGGGCTTGGGCAATTTCGAGAATTGTGGCTAAAATTGATAGTTTTCATTTGAGCCTTGTCCATTTAGCATATATTGATGATGTTAATCAAGTTTTGGTTATATTCGGAGCAATCGGAAGCCGATTCGAGGGGCAAGAGCATCGCGGATTAGTATTTTGGCCCAGTGGAGGTAAGTAATGGTTATAAATCTTGTCATGAGGGTATGAAACCCCGGACTTCATATTTTCTCACTATTTCAGAGTGTCGCACATGGTGGATGACGAGTGTGTGGCGTGCACTGATTGTGGATTTGGACTTGGTCCTTCCCGTGGCAACTATTGAGTTGCGTATTTACTTTTAAATCATATGTTAAATCGTGTTTAAAGACTATTGTTATATTTGGGATGTAACCCACGTTTTGGGATGTAACCCATGTTTTGGGCCTTGTGCCGACTTGTTTGGACCCCTTGGGGGCTTTTTACTGTTATTTTCCTCACTGTGTTGACTTATGATTTACACTCAGTCATGTTATGTTTAACTGATTTCGAAACTCAGCCTTATTTACACTATTTTGAGATATAAAATGATGTTTTGGGTCGAGTAGCTCGTTTTACTTATATGCCCGAGGGGCTTTTGAGAGTTTCGGATAGAGTGAGAACGAGGACCTGATTGTGAGGATATGATATGCCACGAGGTGGCTTGATATTAGCGCTTGGGCTGAAGGAGCCCCTCCAGAGTCTGTACACACCCCCAGTGAGCGCAGGTACCTACTAAATGTGAGTGCCGAGTGACGAGTGATTGGGAGGCATGAGTGACTGTGAGGTTGCTCGAGGGGCTGATTAAGAGTGACTGTGAGGTATGCCCGAGGGGCTGATTATAAGTGACGGTGAGGCATGCCCGAGGGGTAGTTTCCGATACATGTTTTTGCCCGAGGGGCTACTTATGATTTTACCACTTTCACTCTGAACTTATGAAATATGTTTTGCCCGAGGGGATTTTTATGAATTTTATCATTTTTACACTAAACTTCTTAAAAGTTACGTTGAAACTATTGGCAAGTATATTTCCAAATGATTTTACTGAAATCGACTTTTAAGTGTGATGATTTAACGCATACATTGTTGGAAAGAAGGGTTGTGCTTATTGTGAAATGATGATTTCATTTATGTGTTTCTTACTGCTCTGACCTGATTTATTTTCATTACTACAGAGTTAGCGTACTCACATTACTCCCTGCACCTCGTGTGCAGATCCAGGTGTTAGGGCAGAGTGAGTTGTGTATCTGTTCCTGAGACTTCTCGGAGATTTTGCGAGGTAGCTGCACGCGTCCTCAGTCCTACTCTCTCTCTCTTGCTTACTATTATAGAGTTATTTTTTTAAGTTATATATTTTATGTAGATGCTCATGACCAGTGACTTCGGGATCTCGGGGGTTGTATTTAATAGTTGGTGTAGCTTTAACTATTTTAAGAAAAATATTTAAAAGAAACCATTATGGGTTATCAGTTTAGTAATAATGAAAATGGAAGGTTATTACGGTATGAGTGTGGTTTTGGCTGGCCTAGTTCCACGATAGGCTCCATCACGACTGGTTTAGATTTGGGGTCATGACAAGTTGGTATCAGAGCGCTAGGTTACATAGGACTTGCCGGTCATGAGCAGGCTTAGTAGAGTCTTGTGAATCGGTATGGAGATGTCTGTACTTATCTTTGAGAGGTTGCAGAACCCTTAGGAAAATCTCACATTCTTGAATTCTTGTCGTGCGAATCCATTTTATTCAGCCAAGAGCGTAACTCTTGAATTCCTTCCATGTATTCGAATGCGTCCGAGAGCGCTTGATATCAGTTGTGCATCGACGGCTTGTGACTTCCATGGATGAGATGTGATTTTGGCATATTGGTAATGGACCAGTCTGGAGGACTAGAGGCCGGATTCATTATGTGTCTTGAGTGTTAAGATTTCGATTGTGTGAGCCGCGCATTTGGGGACTTATATCCGTTTGTGTTCTTATTGATTGATGAATTGGTAAGTAGATGGCTACATGGTGAGTATGACTTGATGGTTAGCTGTGTTCAGATTGTTTGATTGTGACAAAAGGGTTGGCTAGAAATGTGGCAAGAACTATTGAGTGTTAGACTTCTATCTTGAGACGACATATGGCCTCGAGTTGTGAGTGTATTGGAAGACCTCTTATGTTGTTTAGTTGTGGAGTAAAGCGGATCTTTCTGTTGGGTCATGAGTTCCTGGTGATGTCTTTTGGGCTATTCATTTCCCCAGTAGCGTTCATGTATTTGATTAAAGGTGTATTACAACCGTATTAGCACTCCTTGTTGTTGTATTCATTGATGGCGTCCTGCCATATACGCGTAGCCAGGAGTAGCATAATCAGTATTTGAGGACGGCATTATAAGGATCCAGGGAGGAGAAGCTCTATACAAGGTTCTTCAAGTATGAATTTTGGCTCAGTTCAGTAGCATTCTTGGGACACGTGGTGTCCAGTGAGGGTATCAATGAGGGCAGACGTATGTCGGTAAAGCTTCCAGAAGCTCAAGATTTCTTTGACCACCGCTCCAGTGTTAGTTCTGCCATCAGCTTCAGGTTCTTACCGCGTATTGTGATGCCTCGAGGATAGGCGTTGTTTGTGTTTAGATGCAGAAGGGTGTAGTGATTGCGTGATAGTTATGGTCTTCAGAAGTGTATAGAGAGATATCAGTTTGAGGCTAAGCGGGCAGGGGTATCTCTTGCAGGTTGTCCTGGGGTGTGTGATCCTTATGTTTTTCTGTAGTAAGTTATCTTCTACCAGTAAATGATATATGTTGTAATTTGAGTTTAGATCACTTGTGAAAGTTGGCATGACTATTACAAAGGTGAATACGAGATTTGCAGATGACTTGAGTTGTTAGACGGGTTGTGTTATTATGGGCATTGTGAGTTATTGTTTGTCTTGATCGTTGGCTTTGAGCCAAGTGGGGGAGTCTGCTAATGATAAGTTTATTGCATGATTATGTGTGGTATTGGTTTCAGTTTGAGGTATATTGGTGGATCAGTTATGACCTGCAGATGTGGGGTCTGGGAATGACTCGAGTAATGAAAAATTCTTCAATACAGGTTGTAATGTACTTTATTAGGTAAAGGAATTCTATGGAATGATTGAGAGGTAATTATAGAAGGTGTAGTGTGTGCAGTGTATGAACTTTCTTGTGGCTTCAAGTGAGTGGATTACTTTTCTAGTATGTTGGTTTGCAAATGGGTCCGGTCGATTCTGTCTAATTGGCCAATGTAATTGAGATTTACGTTGGAGGGTGTAAAATATTATCATGGATTCTACATATGAGTAATAGGGAGTCTCTCCAGGGTAAGTATGTTGGATGTTATACTTTTGGGGATATTTCAGAGAGTATTCGGCGGCTTATGAGCCTTAGACGGTATGGTTTTGTGCTTGGTTCGCATGTGGTGAGTCTGGATTGAGAATTGCGGTATTATGGCAAGGGGAAGCATCAATTCACAGGTAAGTCAGAAGGAACTTGGATAAATAGGACAACTTGGTAGTAGGTCGGATCAGCATGATAAGGGAAATGATTAGTTCTTTGGGTGTTCATAAGGTAATGAGTTTTTACAAGTGTTTCTTAGCAATGCTCTTGGGTTTTGGTGACCTGCATAGCTTGGTTGAATTATAAGGATCCAGTCCTGACAGTTTGGTGTTGTGCAAATGGGATTCAGATAGTTCCTGATGGTTTCTACCACGGTTAGAGATGCGTATATTTTACTGGCGTGAGGTGCGGGTGATGCATAGTGATTTTTCTTCTAAATGGGATCAAATGGAAGTTCTTGGCTAGTTGGGTATGTAGTTGTTTGTGGCTCAAAAGGGACCATGAAGTTCCCATATTTGTCCTAGCATGGCATAGCGTATGCAGTATGTTGCGTAGAGTTGAGAATTGCACATGTGAGGTCGCGGTTCAGTTCTGGAAGGAAGGTCAAAACAAAAATTTCTTAGACAGCATCGACTAGGTAGATGATATCATTATTGGGTGGCTTGATGAGGGTAGACATTTCAGAAAGGTCATGTGTGGAGTTAAGGGTACTTCATTGGTACTTCGATGCTCTCTTGTTGGATTCGACTGCTGATATTCAAGGTTGCTTGGTAACACGGAAGAATTTTAGGGGTATCCCTCGTGGAATGATTGAGCATTTGGGATGTGTCATGTATTCGAGCGGTGGAGTTGAGATCAGATATAGTAATCTGTGCGCTTCATGGGCTTCGAGACTGAGAGTTCTCATAAACAGGTTATTTTGTGATAGTGAACTATGTAGATGCGAGCAAGCTAGTCAGATGTTAGTATGTACCATGGTTCAGTCATTGTGAACTTTTCGGTGAGTTATCTATTTGTTGTGAGTGACCAGAGTTGATTTAGGGTTATTGGTAGGCTAATATGGGTGTGTGTTCTGCACCGGGTCGGAATTGTTGGCTCCGAGTTTCTATTGTTGAGGAATGTACTATTCGATTGTGATTGAGTTTATTCATGTTCTGGAGTGATCTATGAGTTACCTTCGGTGTTGCGAGGAGTTGTGATTATTGGTTATTTGCACATATGGTGCGGTTCTAGTTGGGCTTTATAGCTAGATTTGAGTAAGGTAAGTAATTAGGTATTGCGAGGATAAGACGTATTGGTTATGTTCTTTCTGATTCGTGTGGCATGGTATCGTCCGATTTCCCGGTGGTTATGGCAATGAACTTTGAGTACTTGATGTCGAAGTTCGCATGGTTATTGATTTTGAGCAAGGTGACTCGAAGTATTTCATGTGGACTAGCGTGTGGATGGGATCACGCTTTATAGCGAAGTTATGTGGAGGTATGTTCTTTGGTGTCAGATTCGTGTGATTTGATTTTCGATGAGTGTCAGGCTCTTAGCATGGTGTTGTGGAGGTAATTGTTGATGGCGGGATGGTCCTCTCGTGTGAATCATTTATATAATTTGATTACCGCGGGATGTTGCTATTGAGTGCACGAGTTGCACAGGTTATGGCTTGAAACTGTATTGATGTGTCATGTCATCACAGTGGTCGTGTCGGATGGGAAGAGGTCATTGGACCTAGAGTGAATACTGTCAGAATTGACTACAGCATAGTTGAAAGGATAAATATAGGGAGTCGACTTAGAAGTCTGCTATAATTCCTGTTTGGGAAGGGGGAGCTTCATATCTGACTGATCGGACGAATGGTTGCTAGTTTCTACGTGTTTCTTTCATCATCGGCAGTATATGAGAGTGTTAGAGCGAGGCTTTGCTTTATAAGAGGTTATTAACCGGTATTGGGTTGTTTGAGAAGCTATTGTGATTAGGAGTTATAGCTATGAGTGTTTAAGTCATGTGTTATGCAATGTGATTACATCTGGGGTCACGGATATGGCTTGATACAGCGTGTTCCAACTTATTCAATTTATAGTTGTGGAATTTCGATCTTGTAAATTGCTTCAGAAGTGGAGATTTGGTTCTAAGGTTCATGGGTCAGGATTGGATTGCAAATTTGGTATGGGTAGACTCGTAAGGGAATGAGGATTCTAGTTTTGTGATTCTTATCGAATTCCGAGTCGTGGGCCCGGGGCTCTGGTTTGGCCAATTTCGAGAATTTTGCCTAAAATTGATAGTTTTTGTTTGAGCCTTGTTCATTTAGTGTATATTGATGATGTTAATCTGGTTTTGGTTAGATTCGGAGCAATCGGGAGCCGATTCGAGGGGCAAGAGCATCACGGATTAGTATTTTGGCCCAGTGGAGGTAAGTAATGGCTATAAATCTTATCCTGAGGGTATGAAACCCCGAACTTCGTATTTTCTCACTATTTTCGGAGTGGCACACATGCCGGATGACGAGTGTGTGGCGTGCACTGATTGTGGATTTGGACTTGGTCCTTCCCGTGGCAACTATTGAGTTGCGTATTTACTTTTAAATCATATGTTAAATCGTGTTTAAAGACTATTGTTATATTTGGGTTGTAAGTCATGTTTGGGGCCTTGTGCCGACTTGTTTGGACCCTTTGGGGGCTTTTTACTGCTATTTTCCTCACTGTGTTGACTTATGATTTACACTCACTCATGTTACGTTTAACTGATTTCGAAACTCAACCTTATTTACACTATTTTGAGATATAAAATGATGTTTTGGGTCGAGCACCCTATTTTACTGATACTTCCGAGGGGATTTTGAGAGTTTTTGACTGAGTGAGGCCGAGGGCTGATTGTGAGGATATGATATGCCACGAGGTGGCTTGATATTAGCGCTTGGGCTGAAGGAGCCCCTCCGAAGTCTGTACACACCCCCAGTGAGCACAGGTACCTACTGAGTGCAAGTGCCGAGTGCTGAGTGACGAGTCATTGGGAGGCATGAGTGACTATGAGGTTGTTCGAGAGGCTGATTATGAGTGATTGTGAGGTATGCCCGAGGGGCTGATTATGAGTGACGGTGAGGCATGCCCGAGGGGTAGTTTCTGATACATGTTTTTTCCCGAGGGGCTACTTATGATTTTACCACTTTCACTCTGAACTTATGAAATATGTTTTCCCCGAGGGGATTTTTATGACTTTTATCATTTTTACACTAAACTTCTTGAAAGTTACGTTGAAACTATTGGAAAGTATATTTCCAAATGATTTTACTGAAATCAGCTTTTAAGCGTGATGATTTAACGCATACATTGTTGGAAAGGAAGGTTGTGCTTATTGTGAAATGATGATTTGATTTATGTGTTTCTTACTGCTCTGACCTGATTTATTTTCATTACTACTGAGTTGGCGTACTCACATTACTCCCTGCACCTCGTGTGCAGATCCAGGTGTTAGGGCAGAGTGATTTGTGTATCTGTTCCAGAGACTTCTCGGAGATTTTGCGAGGTAGTTGCACGCGTCCACAGTCCTTCTCTCTCTCTCCTGCTTACTATTATAGAGTTTTTTTTTTTTTAAGTTGTATATTTTATGTAGATGCTCATGACCAGTGACTCCGGAATCTCAGGGGTTGTATTTAATAGACGGTGTAGCTTTAACTGTTTTAAGAAAAATATTTAAAAGTAACCGTTATGGGTTATCAATTTAGTAATGATGAAAATGGAAGGTTATTATGGTATGAGTGTAGTTTTTGCTTGCCTAGTTCCACGATAGGCGTCATCACAACTGGTTTAGATTTGGGGTCGTGACAGAAGACTCATTGGGATACTTGAGCATAAGGTAATAAGGGTGGAAGGTCCCTAGGTTGAGTGGCTAAATGCATGACTTGGAGAGTTTATCGAATAAAGGAGGAAGAGAATTTTTGTAGTTTGGCGTAGCTAGTGTTGCACCTTATTTTGCACGATTCAAAATAATATTCAACTAGTGGTTTCCCCGTTAATGATAAAGAGAGTCACCACCTAATACTTAAAGATATAGTAGGGTACCTGTTTCAGTTGATAAATTATTATCCTACTAGTCTGCTAACCAGTGAGATTTGAGTAAGGATTCTTGTTCTTCTAAGGGAAAGGTATTAGGCACCCCATAAAATCTACCTGAGATATATCCATAGGACTTAGACTAAGTTAGGGAATTAGATATCTATATTCTACTTAGTTAGTGCTTAAAAGTTTGTGTCTTACCCTATGTCTTGTTTAAAGTTTATCATTTGAAAGAAAATAGTATATGTACTTTGAAAAGAGGATGTAGGTTTAATTTGTAAAATCCTTTTAAAATGTTTACATCTACATCACTGAAGAGATTTTAAAATGTCTTTATAATGTTTATACCTACAAGATTTTAAAAGACGTAAGATATAGCTATGTTTGAATACTTAATCATTGGGAATTTGTTTCAATTTGTAGCAATGTGTTTGAGGAAAATTTTTGTTGAAGTTTAATAGTCCTTGAATCCAACCATGTTGATTTTGTTTATAGAAAAATTGACTTTGAAATCTCCCTTTCGGTTTTGGCTTAAAAAAAAAAGAACTGCTTGATTTTCAAATCTATTTTGAACTTCAAAGAACTTCATTAAAATGGTTAGCGTGATTAAAAAATAAAATATTGTTTAATGAAGGATAAATGATCAAAGTGCCAAAATTTTATAGCTAATAATAATGCAATAATTATTCTTTTTATTACCTATGGATCTTGGCTTTCCTAGGTTCCTAAAATGTTTAAGGGGATAAAAATATTCAATCATTATTGTTAGTGTCATACACATGTAAGAAAAATATAACAAATCCAATTCATCTAATAGTGATGAAGGAAAGGGAACTAGACTCAGTAGTTTGGGCCTGAAGAAGGTTAGGCCCTGCGAACAGCAAACAAGCAGCAACGGTTTCCATGGCTTCATACTCAAAGGTTGAAACTTGGTGTGATGACCCAAAGAGTCATCTTATAAATTAAGACTCCATTCCAGGCTCATTAGCCTTAAAAATATTAATTTTATTTACTTCGATTTGCGTGCGCAGTCCAGGCGTGAAACTGGAAAGCTTTTATGTGGAAATATGAGAAAATAATAATTTTTAGAGTTAAAATTTAGTTTTAGTTGACTTGGTTCAACATTTTTAGTGAACGAACCCGGATCTGAATTTCGAAAATCCCGGGAGGTCCACAGTAAAATATGGGACTTGGGTGTATGCCCGAAATTGAATTCCGAAGTCCCTAGCATTAGAAATCAATTTTTGAAGAAAACTGTTATGTTGGATTTTTAAGAAAATAAATAAATGAAATAATGGTTGACCTCATTGGTAGCGGGCGCGTATTTTAGTTCCAGAGCCCAGTACAGGTTTGTTATGATATTTAAGTCCTATCTGTGAAAGTTGGTAAGAATCGGAGTTGATTTGACGTGATTCGAACGTCCGGTTGAGAAATAGTGAAATTGAAGTGTTCTTGAGAAAAATCATGATTTTTGAGGTTAAATTCATAGTTTTAAATGTTATTTTTGTGATTTGATCGCACGAGCAAGTCCATATGATGTTTTTAGACTTGCGTTCATGTTTGGTTTAGAGCCCCGAGGGCTCGGGTGAGTTACGGATAGGCTACGGGATGTTTTGAACTAGTTAAATTTGTTGTTTTTGTTGTTCCTGGTGCACATCACTTTTGTTCTTCACGTTTGCGTTACTTCCCTCGCGAACGCGTAGTGTAAAAAAATGCACTGGGGACATTTTGTACTATGCGAACGCGTTCTGGCCCACGCGAACGCGATGAATAATTGGACCTGGGGGAGGGGAGCCGCTTACTCTATGCGAACGCGTCCACCTGGTCACGAACGCGGAGGCCATTGTGCCTAATACTACGCAAACGCGTTCTTCCTCACGCGAACGCAAAGTCCAACAGGCCTGACCCATCGCGAACACGGCAGGCACATCGCGAACGCGATGAAGGCCTACCCAGTCATATAAAACATGTTTTAAAAACGGGAAGAACCTCTTTCTTCATATTTTTCGAACTACAAAGACCTAGAGGCGATTTTCTTCACACAAATTTATCCCCAAAGTGTTGGTAAACAATTCTAAACTCTTCTCTTTCAATTACCCAATATTTTTCATCACTTTTCAATCAAAAATTAAGAATTTTTATGGTAGAAATTGATGATTTGGGTAGAATTAGGGAATCTTGTAAGAATTTAATTTTGACCTCGAATTGGAGTCGGATTTCGAAACTAATTGCATATTTGGGCTCGGGGTGAATGGGTAAACGGAATTCGGTACGGAGACGTCTGTATCTATCTTCGGAAGGCTATGTAACTGTTAAGAACAATCATATTTCTTTGCTTTCCTTGTCTTGCGATTTATTGACATCAAATTTCTAAAATTATATTCAATTCTTTCCCACAGATGGTGAGGACCGACGACCAGGCACCCGAGCCCCCTGCCAGAGCCACCAGAAGTCGGGGTCGGGTTAGAGGAGGACCACGCGGTGCAGCCCAAGCACCGGCGAGATTAGCGACAGAGGAGCCTATAGCAGCCCCAGCTGGAGAGCCGGCACAGGAGGTCCCTATTGCTGCTCCATCCTTACAGGAGACTTTAGCTCAGTTCATGAGCATGTTCAGCACTCTAGCTTAGGCTGGACTACTTCCGATAGCTCCCGCTACATCTCAGGCCGGGGGAGGGGCACAAACTCCCGCAGCCCGCACTCCTAAGCAGAGGGGCCAGGTTGATCAGGCCTCGGAGTATATTCTTATGCCCTCAGTGGCTCCAGTACAGCATGGGACTAGGGTAGATGCTTCTGAGGCAGAGTAGCTCAGACTTGAGAGGTAAGAAGTACTACCCATTTATTTTCAGCAGACTCGCTTCAGATGACGCTCTGGGATTTCTTGAGGAGTGTCACCGTATTCTCCGCACTATGGGCATTGTGGAGACCAGTGGGGTTTCTTTCACCACTTTTCAGCTGAGGGGAGCGACATATCAGTGGTGGCGGGCCTATGAGCTGAGTGGTCCAAACGAGGCAGCCTCACTCACTTGGACTCAGTTTTTATAGATGTTTCTGCGAGAGTATGTACCTCAGAGCCTCAAGGATACTTGGCACACGGAGTTCGAGCAGTTGCGCCAGGGTACTATGACTGTGTCGGAGTATACAATCTGTTTCAGTAAGTTAGCTCTGCATGCACCAGCCTTGGTTGCCAGTCATAGAGCGGGTTCGCCGCTTCATTGAGGGACTCCACCCTAGTATTCGGACCAGTATGGCCAGAGAGTTGGAGATGGATATCACTTATCAGCAAGAAGTGAGTATTGCCAGGAGAGTAGAGGGAATGTTTGCCCGGGACCGAGAGGAGAGAGAGGCTAAGAGGTCTCGAGAGACTGGCCACTTTTTAGGAGCTCGTGCACCAACAACACGTTACGGTAGGGGATTTGTGGGTCGCCCTGTTCATTCAGCCCTTCCAGCAGCCAGCGGTATTCCAGCTCCTCCTAGACCTCAAGAGTTCTATTATGCACTTCCAGTATCCAGTGTGCCTCCAGTTCGAGGTGCTATTACCGGCCAGCCCAGCAGGCCAGCTCCTATTCATTCTCAGCCGCAGCTTCCTCCGAGGGGTTTTTTCGAGTTTTGTGACACTCTCC
This sequence comes from Nicotiana knightiana, assembly GCA_005239525.1. Classification (NCBI taxonomy): domain Eukaryota; kingdom Viridiplantae; phylum Streptophyta; class Magnoliopsida; order Solanales; family Solanaceae; genus Nicotiana; species Nicotiana knightiana. Next base: position 123,292 of record ML410157.1, read on the forward strand.
ATATGATTAGATATTGCCCCAGGTCCAGAAGGGGTGCACCTCCATAGTCTTATTAGCCTCCACGTGCTCGGTCGATCCTCCGGCTATTCTTCCAGCCCCAGCTGCCACTCCACCTCCTCAGTCAGCTCGAGGTGGAGGTCGGGGAGGTAGAGGTCGCCCTAGAGGGGGAGGCCAGGCCAGATACTATGCCCTTCCGGCCCATTTTGAGGTTGTTGCTTTAGACTCAGTCATCACAGGTATTGTCCATGTCTGTCATAGGGATGCATCAGTATTATTTGATCCATGCTCTACATATTCATATGTGTCCTCTTATTTTGCTCCACATTTGGGGATATCTCGAGATTCTTTGAGTTCCCCTGTTTATGTATCTACTCATGTTGGAGACTCTCTAGTTGTGGACTGCATATATCGGTCATGTTTGATTTCTCTTAGTGGTTTTGAGACCAGGGCTGATTAGTTATTACTCAGCATGGTATATTTAGATGTTATCTTGGGCATGGACTGGTTGTCGCCCCATTATGCTGCTCTTGATTGTCATGCTAAGACCGTGACGCTGGCTATGCCAGGCTTGCCAAGATTAGAGTAGAGAGGTACCTTAGAGTACACTCCCCGCAGGGTCATTTCTTTCCTTAAGGCTCAGCGGATGGTTGAAAAGGGGTCTGATGCGTATTTGGCCTATGTGAGAGATGTCAGTGTTGATACCCCTCCAGTTGAGTCAGTCCTAGTATTAGTGAGGGACTTTCCTGATGTATTCCCAGCTGATCTTCTGGGTATGCCGCCTGACAGATATATTGATTTCGGCATTGATGTATTGTCGGGAACTCAGCCTATGTCTATTCCTCCTTACCGGATGGCTTCTCCTGAGTTGAAAGGGTTGAAGGAATAGTTGCAGGAGTTTCTTGATAAGGGTTTCATCAGGCCCAGTGTATCACCTTGTGGTGCTCCAGTGCTATTTGTGAAGAAAAAGGATTGCTCTATGCATATGAGTATTGATTATCGGCAGCTGAACAAGGTTATAGTGAAGAACAGGTATCCTTTGCCTCGCATTGATGATTTATTTGACCATCTACATGGTTCCAGAGTATTCTCCAAGATTGACTTGCGATCTGGCTATCATCAGTTGAAGACTCGAGAGTCGGACATCCCGAATACTGCCTTCAGGACCAAATATGGTCACTATGAGTTTCTTGTTATGTCATTTAGGCTGACCAATGCCCCAGTAGCTTTTATGCATTTGATGCACAGTGTGTTCCGGCCTTACCTTGATTCCTTCGTCATTGTGTTTATTGACGACATTCTGGTGTATTCCCAATCACGGGAAGATCATGAGCAGCACTTGAGAACCGTGCTTCAGACCTTGAAGGAGAAGAGATTGTAGGCAAAATTCTCCAAGTCTGATTTCTGGCTTGATTCAGTGGCATTCTTGGGCATAGTGTCTTGTGGTGGGATCAAGGTAGATCCGAAGAAGGTGGAGGCGGTGCAGAGTTGTCCTAGACCGTCATCAACTACGGAGATCCGCAGTTTCCTTGGTTTGGCAGGGCACTACCGTCACTTTGTATAGGGGTTTTCATCTATTGCAGCACCTATGACTAGATTGACCCAGAAGGGTGCTCCGTTCAGGTGGACCGAGGAGTGTGAGGAGAACTTTCAGAAGCTCAAGACAGCTTTGACTTCGGCCCCAGTATTAGTGTTGCCTATAGGTTCGGGGTCCTACACTATCTACTATGATGCCTCGAGGATTGGCCTTGGAGCAGTATTGATGCAGGACGATAGGGTGATTGCCTACGCGTCCAGATAGTTTAAGGTGCATGAGAAGAATTATCTGGTTCATGACCTCGAGTTAGAAATTATTGTTCACGCTATGAAGATCTGGCGTCATTATTTGTACGGTGTTCCATGTGAGATTTTTACAGATCACCGGAGTTTGCAGCACTTGTTCAGGAAGAAGGACCTCAATTTGCACCAGCGGAGATGGTTGGAATTGCTAAAGGACTATGACATCACTATATTATACCACCCAGGGAAGGCTAATATGGTGGTCGACGCCTTGAGTCGCCGGGCGGAGAGTTTGGGGAGTTTGGCATATCTTCCGGCGGTTGAGAGGCCCTTAGCCTTGGATGTTCAGTCCTTAGCCAGTCAGTTCGTAAGATTAAATCTTTCAGAGCCTTGTCTAGTTTTAGCTTGTGTGGTGGCTCGGTCTTCTCTTTATGACCGTATTCAAGAGCACCAGTATGATGATCCCCACCTTCTGGTTCTCCAGGTCAGGGTTCGGCGAGGTGACACGAGGGATGTGACTATAGGAGATGACGGTGTGATGAGGATGCAGGGTCGGATCTGTGTGCCCAATGTGGATGGGCTTCGGGAGTTGATTCTTGAGGAGGTCCATAGCTCGCAGTATTCCATTCATCTGGGTACCGCGAAGATGTACCAGGATCTGAGACAGCACTATTGGTGGAGAAGGATGAAAAAGGATATAGTGGAGTTTGTGGCCAAGTGTCTCAACTGTCAGCAAGTCAAATATGAGCATCAGAGGCCAGGAGGGTTACTTCAGCAGATTGAGCTTCCAGAGTGGAAGTGGGAGCGGATCACTATGGACTTTGTGGTTGGACTTCCTCGGACTTTGAAAATGTTCGATGTTATTTGGGTGATTGTGGATCAGCTGACCAAGTCAGCCCATTTCATTCCAGTGTTGACTACATACTCCTCCGAGAGGTTGGCGGAGATATATATCAAGGAGATTGTTCGCCTCCACGGTATTCCAGTATCTATGATTTTAGACAGAGGTACACAGTTCACTTCATGGTTCTGGAGAGTCATTCAGTAGGAGCTAGGAACCAGGGTAGAGTTGAGTACAGCCTTTCACCCTTAGACGGACGGGCAGTCCGACTGCACGATTCAGATTCTTGAGGACATGCTCCATGCTTTTGTGATGGATTTTGGAGGGTCATGGGACCGATAATTTCCACTTGTAGAGTTTGCTTATAATAACAGCTCCAGTCCAGCATTCAGATGGTGCCGTATGAGGCTTTGTATAGTAGACGGTGCCGGTCCCCAGTAGGATGGTTTGAGCCAGGTGAGGACTGATTGTTGGGTACATATTTGGTCCAGGATGCCTTGGACAAGGTGAGGGTGATTCAGGAGAGACTTCGCACAGCGCAGTCCAGGCAGAAGAGTTACGCGGACCGGAAGATTCGTGGTTTGGTATATAAGGTTGGTGATCAGGGTTTGCTTCGGGTGTTGCCTATGAAGGGCGTCATGAGGTTCGGGAAGAAGGGTAAGCTGATTATGAGACTCATTGGTCCTCTTGAGGTATTGCGGCGTGTTGGGGAGGTCACTTATGAGCTAGCCTTGCCTCCCAACCTAGCAGGAGTTCATCTGGTATTCCACGTCTCTATGCTCCGGAAGTATCACGGTGACCCGACTCATGTTTTGGATTTTAGTTCAGTCCAGTTGGACAAGGATTTATCATATGTTTAGGAGCCAGTCGTTATATGATAGACAGGTCAGAAAGCTCAGGTCGAAGAATATTGCATCAGTCAAGGTTCAGCTGAGGGATCAGCCGGACGAGGAGGCGACTTGGGAGACCGAGCAGGATATGCGTAATCAGTATCCCGATCTTTTCACAGCTTCAGGTATGTCTCTATACTTGTTCGAGGACGAACGATTTTCTTAAGAGGAGGAGAATGTAACGACCCGATCGGTCATTTAAGAGTTAGCTCCCCGATCCCCTAATGACTGTTTTCCCCATTTTTATATCTGCTTATGGGACTTGTCGGAATGATTAGTCGTGAATTTCGGAGAGTTTTTTAGAAATCGGACCGTAGTCGAAATTGTGTGAAGACAGATCTGGAATGGAATTTTGTCGACTCTGTTAGCTCCGTTAGGTGATTTAGGGGTTAGGAGCGTGTTCGGAATGTGTTTTCGAGGTCTGTAGTAGATTTATGCTTGAATTGGCGAAACTTAGCATTTCGGCGATTTCGGCCGATAGGTGGAATTTTTATATCGGGCTCGGAATGGGATTCCGAAAGTGGTTGTGGGTCCGTAGAGTCATTTGTGACCTGTGTGTCAAATTTCAGGTCATTCGGACTAGTTTTGACGTGTTTCGGCATTGGTTGTGGATTTTGGAAATTTCATAAGTTCTTAGGCTTGAGTCCATGCATAATTGGCGATTTTGATGTTATGTGATGTGTTTTGAAGGCTCGACTAAGTTTGGATAAGGTATTAGGACTGTTTGGTAAGTTTGGTTGAGGTCCCGAGGACCTCGACGATATTTCGGATGCTCAACGGGTTGATTTTGGACTTAGAAAACCAGCTGAAGCATTATTGGTTCTGGTGTTTTGTACTTGCGGATGGGGAGCCGCAGGTGCGGACGGGGACCTCGCAGGTGTGGAATTGACTTGGGTCAGTCAGACTCGCAGGTGCGGCAAGAGTTCCACAGATGCGGAGCCGCAGATGCGGCCCATTGACCGCAGGTGCGGCCCCAACCCTTTTAGTGAGATTTCGCACTTGCGATGTATTTTCCCAGGTGCGGTCCAAGGGGGCGCAGGTGCGGGATCGCTGGACAGTTTATACCAAATTCGAGGGTTTAAAATTCATAATTCTAAAAATGATTGGGAGCTCGGGATTAGGAGATTGTGAGTGGGTTTTAAAGAAAGGACTCATAGGTAACGATTCCTAACCTTATTTCACTTGTATATCATTAATCTATAGCAATTTCTTCCATATAAATCAATGAATTTGGGTGAAAATCATGAAAATGGGAGGAAGGTTCCCCAAATAGAAATCCGAGAATTTAATGAGATTTTGGCGTCAGTTTTCGATGATTCTTGTTCGAGTGAGTTCGTGAGTGAATGGGTGTTCTAAATTTGTAACTTTCACTCGTTTCCGAGGCGTGGGCCCGGGGGACTTTTTGGGCAATTTTCCTTATTTCGCGTATTAGCCTTGAACTAATTAGCTAGATCAATTTCTTACAATGATATTTACATTATGCAATTGAATTGAATAGATTTGGGCCATTTGGAGTCGGGTACTCGTGGCAAGAGCGTGGTTTTGAGTTGAGTAGAGCAGTCGAGGTAAGTGGCTTGCCTAACTCTGTGTTGGGGACTTCCCCTTTAGTTGTTTTGATACTATTTGTTGTATGGGCGCCGAGTACGTGCATGGGCCATTGTTGCTAAAATTCCACTTTTCCTTCCATGCCATAAATCATTTCACTCTTATTTCACTGTTTAATTTGCTAATTGTGTAGTTTAAATTAGGAAAGAGCATGTCTACCTGTTTTACCTGAAATTCCTATTTGATACTATGTGCACCATGTTTAGTTAGTCATATCATGTGTTTTGCCTGTGACTTTTCTCCTGAACCGTTTAAATAAACCTTATCCGGCATTCATTCGCATTTCATATTTAAATTGGGACTACGGACGTATTCCGGGAGCTTTCCCCCTGTACTGCATATTTAAATTGGGACTACAGATGTATTCCGGGAGCTTTCCCCCTGTACTGCATAATCATTTGGAACTACGGGACGGTATCTCGGGAGATTCCACTTTGTGATATATATTATGTTGAGCCGAGGATTTTCTTACTGTAAACTTATATTGTTTTTCTTAAACTTTTTACTGTAGACATTACCTATCTTTTTTACTATTTTAAATTGACTTATTTAGAAATCCAGTAGAGCATTAACCTGACCTCGTCACTACTTGACCGGGGTTAGGCTTGGCATTTACTAGGTACCAAATATGGTGTACTCATGCCCTTTCCCGCACATGTTTTCATGTGCAGATCCAGGTACGAGCTATCAGCCTCGTGGTTAGTCGTTGCTGCTGATTCCAGGAGACTGCAAGGTATTTCTGCTGCGTCCGCAGAATCCTCCGAGTCTCCTTCCATTCTATCTTGTAGAGACATTTTTATGTACTTTTCCAGTTTTTGTTAAAGCTTCAGTAGCGTTAGAAGCTTGTGATTGTTTGTGATATTTCGGGTTTTGGGAAGTTATATTTTGTACGTGTCAAGTGGCGATGTTTCATTAGTAGATTTACTTTATTCCATCTTTATTTTATTGTTTCTATTTAATATCGTTTCTGCAATTAGGCTCACCTAGTCGTAGAGACTAGGTGCCGTCACGATGCCTTTCGGAGGGTAAATCGGGTCGTGACAATGCCCTAGGCGGCGAATGGCCAAGACGAACCCATTACATTCAATTCATTAGGTGGAACTTGGATGAAATCCCTGTGGATCTGGCAATGGTAACACTTCTTCACATAGCGGATACTAACATTTTCCATGGTCATCCAAAAGTATCCGGCTCTCAAATTCTTCTTGGCTAGAGTGAAACCATTCATGTGAGGACCACACTGTCACGCCCCAAACTTGGGGGGTGTGGCTGGCCTTGGTGTCGTGCTAGCCTGAGCAAACTACTCTGTACTTCATGATCGTTCGACCAAAACTAGAACATATACAGGTTGAGTTGACTAAACTCATTCCTTTTGAACTATCATGGGCCAACATGGCTACAACTCATAATGTACAACTACAAGTGGGCCAACGCTATATCAATGCACCATCGTACTTAAAACATGAATGCACACAGGCCGTCAAGGCCTCTGACATAATGTACATAATAAACCTATGTCTACAAAGCCTCTAAGAGTATTTGACATCAAATGGGACTGGAGTTGGCCTACCCGTAAGTCTATAGCAAAACTCTGACACAATGACTAATAGACTCGGCTGCACTCCGAATGAAGTGGAGTCTTACTGATCCTTTACTGAATGCTAACCTCGTTTACTATGAGTTCTCGTTAAACTGATTACTTACACCTGCAGACCTGATTACAGAATCCAAAACAAAAAGGACGTTAGTACGAATAATGTATTGAGTATGTAAGGCATGAAAATCAGTATATAAAAGACATGAAAGAAATATGGATTAAAGGACCCAACCTATAAGTCTGGATAGCTTTGTGAATCATGAAACAATTATAATGTCATGCATATGAGTATAAATGTCATATAATGCATAGGTATATGCATACATAACATCATCAAGCCTCTAAGGGAATCCCTTATCTCAGCCTCTGTGGGAGAAATCATCAATGTATACCAACTGATCAGGTGGCGATGTGTATATAATGTTGTAACCTTTTCTTATACCCCATATACATATGATATACACATATATAACGCCATCTGGTCATGGGTCAATGTACATGTATAAATAAATGCAATGCATAATGAAGTAAGTCTATGAGATCTCTCGAAAAGTAATAGGATCAATTTGCTTTCAGATAAACTTTATCAACTTACGTATTTTCTGAGACCCTTAGTACTTCTATGAATAGAGTCATTTATGAAAGTTGCGTGTTTGTTCGTTTTGTTGTATCATATGGATCATGCCAAAAGGAAAAAAGGAATAGACTTAACATACCTGGACTTAACCCACTAGCTCAAGAGCTCAACTCGTATCTGCTTCACAGTCTATGCAATAATTCGAATAATACTATTGTCAACTATACCAATAGTTCTCTTAATTGCATAATGGAAGATAACCCATATTACAATGAAATAGACATTATTTCCCCTGTCTTATCATTCCCTCAAGACTACCATAGGCAAGGTAAGACAACAACACAACTAGCAACTTCCACAACAAGTTTTACAACCCAAACTATGATACAACAAGCGCCAAGCTCGGCTATGATTACCAAACATACTTCTCCAATATTTTCTTTCGTTCAAAACACATATCAATGACAACTACAACTATATATCCAAGTTACTCCAATGATTTCCAGTCGATTTGCTATCATCCGAAGGAAACCGACGTAGGCATAATCTTTATGTCATTCTTCGCATTTTGCTTCAATGCAAGGAAATACCATTACCTCTACACGTTGTAGCTCATATTTCTCAAGGGGGCCTTTTTCTAAACTATGTTGTGAAGCAGCAAAATATGTATTTCCTCCACACTTGCTAAAACGTTGTTGATGATAGATATACATAATTTTCAAGACATAAGTTTATCCACCAAAAATTAAATGTAATAGTTGTAGTTAGTGGACAGTGGGGTCCACCCTCATTTGCCACCACTTTGAAAATCATGACTTGTCCTATAGATGGCACCCTTTAATACATATTAGCTACATCTTTCTTTAGTTGCCATGGTCCCACGTGGACGAAATAATTTTTTCACTTATCCACTTATAATTAATTACATATTCTCCAACTTTATACCAACATTTAACCAATTATCCACACAATTAATTTCTAGGTCTCATTTCACTTAAGCACTAATATACTTCATATACGTTACTATTATGGTCATGTGGTATAGCACTAGTCCATAAATACGGGGTAGTATAACTTGGACCATTTTTCATCCCAAAATATCAAACTTCGATGAAACTAATTTTTTCTGATTTGTTTACCCCCCTAACCTTCACGATTAGCATAAATACTTACGACCTCAAAAATAATCATGTCCCTGAATTTTATCAATTATCTTACGAGAAATCCAACATACAAAAGTACGGGATGTAACATGCACGTCCCTACATGTATTTCTTCTAGCAATCGGGTTGCTTTAGCAGCATTCACACATCTTAACAGACCCAAGTATGGGGTCCTCCTATACAGAACTTCCTCGTGGAGGATAAAGTGATTTGCTAGCCTTCTAAGCACTTACTTCTAAACATTGGTGGTGCTTTAATTTCTCGATACTCTCTTATTTTAAGGAACCTTTTGATGTCGTGGTTCCATGGCTTACCGTCTGGATCTTTATCTACATGGAAACAGTATGCATGTTGATCCCCGTTCTCTATCTCAATAGGGTCGATGTAATTCTTATCTAGATGTTGGATCATAGATGACAAGGTTGTGAGATCATCGGCAAACTTATTCTGGATCCTGTGAATGTGCTTGAACTCGATATTTGTGAACTTCTTGCACAAATCCTTTACACAGTGCAGGTACAGAAGGATCTTGACGTTCTTGGTAGTCCACTCTCCTTGAACCTGATGTATCAACAGATCAGAAAATCATATGATCGGAAGCTCATTGATGTTCATGTACACCTCTATCCTAATCCCGATGATGCATGCTTCGTACTCAAGGGGAACCTTATCTTTGATAATTCCGGATATTTCTTTCCTAATTCTAAAATTAAGATTGCACCAATTCCTACTCCTTTGAAATTTGTTGCTCCATTGAAGAACAATCTCCATCCTGGGTACGACTCTACCATGTCTTCTCCGACGAACAACACTTCTTCGTCCAGAAAGTATATAGTGAGTGGCTCATAATCCTTGTCCACTATATTCTCTGCAAGGTGGTCAGCTAAGGCTTGTCTTTTGATGGCCTTTTCCATTATGTACACAATATCAAATTCGCTGAGAAGGATTTGCCATTTGGCTAGTTTTCCTAGAGGCATCGACTTCTGAAAGATATACTTGAGCAGGTCAAGCCAGGATATTAGATGTGTGGTGTATGCATACATGTAATGCCTCTTCTAGGTGACCCAAGTCAAGGCACATCATGTGCACTCAATCAGAGTGTATTTGGCTTCACATGGTGTAAACTTCTTACTTAAGTAGTAGATAGCTTGCTCTTTTCTGGTTTCATCGTGTTGTCTCAACACGCATCCAACTTCATTATCCAAAACCGAATAATGGCTTACCAAGTTTGAATGGAACCAACATTTATGGATTTGAAAAGTAATCCTTGATCTTGTTAAAGGCTTTCTGACACTCTTCTGTCCGCTTTGTAGCGGCATTCTTTTTTTGTAGCTTGAAGATAGGCTCGCAAATTTGCCGTGGACTGGGTTATGAATCTACTGATGTAATTTAGCCAACCAAGGAAACTCATCACATCCTTCTTGCTTTTAGGCGGTGGTAAGTCTTGAGTGGCTTTGATATTTGAAGGATCCAATTCTATCCCTTTCCTGCTTACGATGAAACCCAATAGTTTTCAGGCGGGGACTCCGAACGCACATTTTGCAGGATTAAACTTCAAACTATATCTACGCAAGCATTTGAAAAAATTCTTCAGGTCGTCCAAATGTTTTGTACTCTTTCGAGATATGATAATGACATCATCCACATATACCTCCATCTCTTTTTGGATCATGTTGTGAAAGAGGGTCGTCATGGACCTCATATAAGTAGTACCGACGTTCTTGAGGCCAAATGGCATTACTCTATAGCAATAGACTCCCCAAGGCATAGTGAACGTTGTCTTCTCTGCATCTTCTTCATGCATCAAGGTCTAATGGTACCTAGAAAAACAATCTACGAATGACTGCAGCTCATGCTTCCCGCAATTGTCAATGAGGATATGAATGTTTGGTAAAGGGAAATCATCTTTGGACCGGCTTTGTTAAGATCTCGATAATCCACATATATCTAGATCTTCCCATCCTTCTTTGGTACCGGTACGATATTTGCCAACCATGTGGGACTATTGGTGACTCTCACCACGTATGTTCCATCTGCTTGGTTACATCTTCTTTTATCCTTAAAGTCAAGTCTGGCTTGAACTTCCTAGATTTTTGTTTGACTGGTGCTCTAGCAGGATCGGTAGGTAATCGATGTGAAACGATGTCGGTGCTTAATCTAGGCATGTCATCATATGACCACACAAATACGTCGATGTACTGACGGAGGAGCTTGACCAATTCTTCTCTCTATTATGCTTCTAAATGGATGTTGATTCGAGTTTCTTTCACGTCTTCTTTGCTTCCCAGGTTGACTACTTCTTTCTACTCAAGGTTAGTCTTTTTCTAGCTTTCCAACTGTTATATCTCTTGTGGGAGATTATCTGACGTCATGCTTTTGTCATATTCCTCATAATCTGGATCGCTTTGCTCGAGGGTTTCGTTACAGGTCATAATCGCGGAACGCGAGTTTTTATCGTTTTGATTATTGAAAAGAATAACTAAGTATAAATGAAATGATAAATAAATTTGCAATAATTTTTTAAGAAAACAATTCTTTTTATTTAATCAAAAGAGGAACGTCTAAGCGTTCAAGGAGGAAATTGATTAAAGAGTATAGGCATAGTTCAAGCCTCAATTGACTATGCATTTTTTTAAAGAGGTTTTACAATTCCACACTTCCAAGACTCCCGGTGAACCAAAGACGGGATGGTGGTCCAATTCTTCAAGTCCTCTCCTTGTTTGGCATTCCAAATTATCGATGTCTTGATATCAACTTTGCGCAGCATTCTTCGATCATGGTCACGAAAATCCTTCCCATTCAATCGACAATGTCGTCCTCTGGTGTTGAGCTTTTACCCGGACCCAGAGCACGCCCTGGCACAAAAACTTTTTTACTGAAACTACCAATTTAAGTTTTTCCAGTTGGAGGCTGATACCCTATGACGGTTCTACCTTTCTGCCCCTTTGGCTCAATCAGCTCTATTATCCCATCTGATCGGACTCCCAGCCCGATCCCTGGTTGGTACTCGTACTTCATCATTTCTCTCATAGACATGTTTGATCTATATGGTGACCACATACCCAGATATTGCTCGGTCTCCTCTATCTCTGTGGTATGCATGGTCTCAATCACATGAAAAGCGACCATGTCTAATCTATCTATGAATGGAACTACACGTTTCATATAAGTTGATTGGCTAAATTGATTTATCCAATGATGTCCTTCTGCGACCCGACGAAAGCTCTTACCCTAACATGTATTTCTTTCACTTCTCTCAGATTAATACCTAGCTCACGTAAAGTAGAGAGCAGAAAAATATTGACCCAAGATCCTCCATCAACAAGTACTCGCGACACCACCTTATCTCCACATTTGACGGTGATGTGTAAAGCTCTATTATGACCCACGCCCTCTATATGAAGTTTATCGCTTTAGAAGGTGATCATGTTCGCTTCGACCATCTTCCCGATGGTCGCTGTTATTGCCTGGCTAGTAGTGTTGCTCAGCACGCTCACTCCACCTAACACTTTTATCAATGCGTCTTTGTGAATGTGATAACTCATCGGTAGATCCAAGATTCATATATGCACAGGGGTTTATTGTTCCTCCACAGAGAATTCTTTAGTTGACATCTTCTTCTATAATTTTACGACCTCAGTATTTGTCATATTCCTCCTCTGATTTTGTTACCTTCCTGGATTCCCTTGGTTTACCTCCTCTGGAGAGTAACATCTCCCTGACATGGTCATTCTATGAGCCACTGTGAATTCCATAATCTTGCCCATCCCATTCTGTTGGTACGTCCATGGGACTGTCTTGTATTCTTGATCCTCCTCATTTCTGATAACAGCAATGGACTATTGTTGGTATGCATGGACCATCACTATAGGTTTTAACTATACGGTGATCATTGGAGTCATTCGGGGTGGAACCCTTGCAGCCTCAGTGTTTCCTATCGTGATGATGGTTCCTTTCAAGTCATACTCTTCATCCAGGGTGATCATGTTAGCTCCTTGGTTCCGGTTTTTCGGTAGTGGGTTACGGTTCACATTAGGCGAAGATGGGGTGCACTAAATGGCTCAACTTTTGTTCAGTGGCTCAATTTCTTTTTTATCCTGAAGCAATCCTCGGCGTCATTGCCCGGTACGCTTGAATAGTAGACGCACTATTTGTTTGCATCAAAGTATTTTGAAAGATGCTCAGGGACCCTCCCTTCTATTGGGTGTATCAAGCCAGCTCTCCTCAATATTTTAAACATTTTAGCCAAAGGCTCAGCAATCAGGGTGTAATTTCTGGGACCTCTTTCTTCGAAATTTGGGTGAGGTCGGGTGCATAGGTGGGTCGATTTTGATGAGTGGTAATTTGAATTAGAGTGTATGGTCGTGGTGGATTTGGATTTGTATGGGTGCGAGGTGGGTTATATTGAGGTTGGGTATTAAAGTATGGTTGTGTGTTGTATACTGGAGCATAAGTAGGTTGATGTGGAGGATTGGTGTTTGGAGAGTAAGAATTATTTCCATGGTTTGGATTGGACTAGTCATAAGGAACGATTGTTGATACCTGTTGGTTGATTTCCCAATGCACACGCAAGTGTACGTGGTCGACAAGTAATATAG
>ML410161.1:9136-49947 GCA_005239525.1 Nicotiana knightiana
GCAGACAATTTAAACAGAGTCAAATTTCCTCAATTTGGGATTTAAACTGGTGACTTGGGACACCATATAATTATCCCAAGTGGCGACTCTAAATAAATAAATAATCCAATTTTTGATTATGTCACTTAAAGTGGAAAAACTCTCTTATTACCCTTACCGGTGGTGAAAAGGGAGGTGTGACAATGCTCTCAGATGTCTAATGAGGTTATGAGACATGTACCTATGCACGGTATGACATTCATACGCATATGCATGACACTATAATTATTTCATAATTTCCAGAGTTATCCAGACTTACAGGTTGAGTCATTTACTCGATATTTCTTCCTTTCTTGTTATGTACTTATTTATGTGCCTTACATACTCGGTACATTATTCGTACTGATTTCCATTTTTTTAGGGCACACTGTGTTTCATGCCCGCAGGTCCCGATAGACATATCGAGAGAGTAGGCTATCAGCTCAGCGGAAGATGTCGATGCACTCCATTTGCTCCGGAGTTGCTTATTTGGTCAGTACGATTTAGATGCGTATTATTTGGTATGGTGAGGCTCTGTCCTGACCTTTATGTTAAGTATGTACTCTTAGAGGCTTGTAGACAGATGACATATATACGAAGGCATGTATGGCCTTGCCGGCCTATGTATTGAGTTTACAAATGATCACGTTGGCCTTATAGGCCCGTATATCATATGTATAAGTTTTTATATCAGATTAGGTCGTCATATGTTGAGCATTTCCCTATGTTTATTCTGGTTAGCACATGATGGCCCATTTGTCCCATATGCCAATGAAAGTACAATAAAAGAGATACATTACATCGGTACTCGGTTGAGTAACGTATCAGGTGCTCGTTGCGGCCCAAAGGTTTGGTTCGTGACATATAGAACGCATTTCAATACATTTCCAATAGAAAAAATGGATAAAAGAAAGAAGTAAAGTTACCTCATTTGTTCAATAACTCAGCTTTTATCTTGGATTCTTCAAACCCAAGGTTATCCTCCAACTAGAACTTGAAAAGAAGAGAAAATCAATTAGGGTTTGTGTTAAATTTTTGGGAGGATTTTCACATGGGCTTATCTCTAGTTAATTTGCTATATAATTAGTGTAATATTTGCAGAAGATAATCCCTTAAAAGGGCGCTTTTTCCGACCCAATATAACCCATTTTTAAATATATTTAATCCTCTAATTTAAGATAGTACGTGACACATCTACTTGTCACCTAGCAGTCTGCGCAGCCTCACAAAAATGCATATATCTCTCTACTACGATGATGTATTGACAAACAGTTTAATGTATTAGAAAATAGACTCATAGATATTCTATTTGATAGGTGGATCACACCATAAATCTAAGTAAACTGGGAGAAAATTGCAGTGACATTTGACAAAAATTTTAGTAAAACTTATGAACGTAACTTGTGATGACTTTCATCGACTTTTGTTCCACAACTCGCTTGACTTCAAAACATAACACACGACTATCATACGACTAACATAACTCATAACCTAACCTCGTTATCATGTTAAGCACCCTAGTCTCACCCCAAAAGTACATGTTATAACCGTAACAATCCGGTCGGTCGTTTTGAGAGTAATAGATCCCATATTTACTCTTTTCCCCATATCTCTTTATGCTTATGTGACTTGCTGGGAGGTTTTCTTGGTTGTTTCAGAGTGATTTGGGACACTTCCATTTTAGGATTTTGACCGTAGTTGGAACTGTAAGAAGACGACTCCGAAAGGGAGTTTAATCAATTTTGTTAGATCTGTTTGGTTATTTTCGACTTAGGAGCGTGTCCGGATTCTGTTTTGGAGGTTTGTAGCTGAATTAGGCTTGAAATGGCGAAAGTTGAATATTTGGGAAGTTTGACCTAAAGTGGACTTTTTTTATATCGGGGTCGGATTTCGATTCCCGAAATTGGAGTAGGTCCGTAATGTCAATTATGACTTATGTGCAAAATTTAGGGTCAATCGGACGTGATTTGATAGGTTTTGTCGTCGGTTGTACAAGTTTGAAGTTTCAAAGTTAATTAAGTTTGAATTGGAGGGTGATTCGTGTTTTTAGCATTGTTTGATGTGATTTGAGTGCTCGACTAAGTTCGTATGGTGTTATAGGACTTGTTGGTATGTTTGGTTGAAGTCTCGGGAGCCTCAGGTGGATTCCCGGTGGTTAACAAATCAATTTGGACTTGTTGAAGTTCGCGAAGAGGAACTGGAGAGAGGAGATGATTTTTTCTTCGCATTCGCAATAAAGGTCCCGCATTCCTGAAGCTTTGAGGTATTAAGTCTACACGTTTGTGAAGAGTATCCCGCGTTCGCGTAGAGAAATTTGGTCAACTGAATCTCCAGGAACTTGCCTACCCGTTCACGATGATGATCCCACATTCGCGTATGGCCGAGCTGAGTAAGATTCGCATTCACGATTAGGCCATTGCATTTGCGATGAAGAATTTTAGACTGAAGCAAATTTGTGCTTTGAGAATGCGAGGGTTCTTCCGCATTCGTGAAGAAGGGATTATTGGGCAGTTATAAATATTCAAAATGAGGGTTTAGCCATTTTTATTAAAACTTGAGATAGAGAGCTCGGATTTGGAAGAAATTTTGGGGGATTTTTAGAGGAAGCTAATGGGTAATTATTTATTGACTTATTTATGGTATATTTCATTAATCTATAGCTGATTCCATCCTTTAATTTCGGAATTTAGTTGAGAAATTTTGAAAAAATGGAAAAAGTTCTTCAACCAAATTTTTGGGCTTTGATTGAGATTCTGACATCTGATTTGAGTAATTTTGGTATGAGTGAACTCATGAGTGAATAAGTGTTTGTATTTTGTGACTTTTACCCGATTTTAAGACGTGAGTCCAAATCGACTTTTGGGACATTTTTCTAAATTCTTGTTAAAGTCTTGATGTCATTAATTAGATTTGTTTCTTATAGTTATGTTTATGGTATGTAATTGCTTTTGGAAAAATTTTGGCCATTCAGAGTCACAAAATCGTGGAAAAGGTATTGTTACTTATTGATTGAGCTTTCTTAGAGGTAAGTGGATTGCCTAACCATGTCTGAGAGAAGTCCCCTAAGAATTTGATACTGATATGATACTTCTGTGATTTGTGAACGCCATGTACGCGAGGTGAATAGTGCGTACACAGGCTATTTGTTTAAAAATTCAGTTTTTTTACTGAGTAGTAGCCTGTTACATATTAATAAAGACATACCAGCATGTGTAGTTATCTTGTTTAGTCTAATATCTCTTGTCTACATATCTTAAATGCTTATTTGAAATCTGTGCAAAAAGTTTAGTTGAATTACTGTCTTTACCTGATTTGTGTCAACCTTAGCTGTAGCATTCTTGTTGTTAATTGCTATTTTCCATCGATTTAAGTTGTGTGTTTACTTTTGGGACTACAAGGCGGTACCCCTGCATATTTACTTTTGGGACTACGAGGCGGTACCTCGGGAGATTCCCCTGCAAATTTACTTTTGAGGAGGTACCTCGGGAGATCTCTTTGCACATTTACTTTTGGGACTAAGAGACAGTATCTCGAGAGATCCCCTGTTGAGTATTTACTTTTGGGACTACAAGACAGTATCTCGGGAGATCCCCTGTTGAGTATTTACTTTTGGGACTACGAGACGATATCTTGAGAGCGCCTTTGTCGTTTGCCTCATTGTGTTGTGTTGTTATTTCTCTGTGAATTCCTTTTTGTTAAATTCTTAGTATTTTCACATTATTATATCTTCTACTTTATTGTTATACCTCAGTAGGGCCCAGACCTGACCTCGTCACTACTCTACCGAGGTTATGCTTGACACTTACTGGGTACCGTTGTGGTGTACTCATGCTACTCTTCTGCACATGTTTTGTGTGCAGGTCCAGGTACTTCTTATCAACCTCTGTATCAGTGAGCAGTGATATTGTGGAGACTTCAAGGTATATCCTCCTGCGTCATTTACCTTTGCGTACTTTCTTAGACTCTAATGTATAGAGATACTTAGTTATTCTTCTATACCTTGTGACTTATGACTGCCGGGTTTTGGGAAATACAATTTATACTCGAGTGTTAGTTATTGTACATGCCGAGCGGAATCTTGTCGGTTATTTATTTATCTGTTGCAACTTAGTTGCTAAATTTGGCTTCAATTTTTTGTTATTCCGAAAATTGTTAGGCTTATCTAGTCATAGAGACTAGGTGTCGTCACGACGTCTTACGGAGGGAGAATTGGGTCATGATAAGTTGGTATAAGAGCTCTAGGTTCATAGGTGTTATGAGTCACAAGCAGGTTTAGTAAATTCTCGCGGATCGGTACAGAGACGTTGGTGCTTATCTTCGGGATGCTATGGAACTGTTAGGAAAATTACACTTCTTGAATTCCTTGCCATGCGAAATTGTTGACTTAGAAATTCTAAACATCTGTCTTATATTCTCTCACAGATTGTGATGATACGTACAGACAGATCTGATGACCAGGCACCCGTGCCCCCTCCTAGAGCCGCGAGAGGTCGGGGCCAGGGTAGAGGTCGAGGACGTCCACGTAGTGCACCTAGAGCACCCGCACGAGCTGATACGGAGGAGCCAGCAGTGGCTCCAATTAGAGCGCACACACCTAAGACACATGTTATTGCACCAGCTCTTCAGGAGACCCTTGCACTATTCCTGAGCATGTTCAGCACCTTGGCTCATGCTGGATTGATTCCACTTGCTCCTGCCACATCTCAGGCCGAGGGAGGAGCACAGACTCCTGCCGCCCATACCCCAGAGCAGCGGGTTCAGGTCGATTAGGTTCCAGAGATGATACCAATGCAGCAGGTAGCTCCAGTTCAACCCGAGGTTAGGGCAGCAATTTCTGAGGCGGAGCAGCTCGGACTTGAGAGCTACAAGAAGTACCACCGTCCTACTTTCTGTGGATTGCTGTCAGAGAATGCCCATGGTTTTTTTGATGAGTGCCACTGTATACTCGGTACTATGGGTGTTGCAGAGTTGAGTGGCATTTCTTTCACTGTGCTCCAACTTAGAAGAGTAGCCTATCAATGGTGGCGTGCTTATGAGTTGGGCAGTCCGGCTGAGGCAGCTTCACTTACTTGGACTTAGTTCCCGGATATATTCTTCAGGGAGTATGTTCCCTAGAGTCTCAGAGATGCAGGGCGCGTAGAGTTTGAGAAGTTGTGTTAGGGTGCTATGATTGTGTTAGAGTATGCGGTTCACTTCAATAATTTGGCTAAGCATGCACCAGCATTGGTTGCTACAGTTTCAGATAAGGTCCGTCATTTTATCGAGGGGCTCCACCCTAGTATCAGGCTTAGCATGGCCCGGAAGTTGGAGATGGATATTTTGTACCAGTAGGTTATGAGTATTGCTAGCAGAGTGGAGGGCTCGGGAGAGAGAGGAGAGGGAGGCCCAGAGGTTTTGAGAGTCTGGAACTTATAATGGTACTCGTGCCCAAACTACAGTTCGGCATGGTAGGGTCTATGTGAGACACCCTATTCATCTATCACTTCCAGCTGCTAGTGGTATTCCGGCTACTTCTAGGCCCTAGGAGCCTTACTATGCACTGCTAGTGTCTGGTGCACCTCCTGCACGGGGTACTTTCAGTGGTCAATCCAGCCAACCTAGCCCGAGCCAGCCACAGTAACCACGCCCTTCGAGAGCTTGTTTTGGGTGTGGCGATTCTTTCCGTATGGTGAGGAATTACCTCAGACTTTGGAGGGGTGAACCTCCACAGACTTCTCGGGCACCATATGCTCCACCGGGTCCTCAGGCTGTGATTACAGCACTAGATACCACCTCACCTGCCCAGCCAACTCGAGGTGTAGGTCGGGCAGGTATAGGTCGCCCTAGAGGGGGAGGCTATGCAAAATATTATGCTCTTCCTACTCGTACTCAGGTATTTGCTTCCAACTCTGTCATTACAGGTATTGTTCTGGTCTATCATAGAGATACGTCAGTTTTATTTGATCCAGACTCCATGACGTGCCGGATAATTTCGGCACATTTAATACCAATTGCTTAGATTTTAGCTCGTTTTAAATGCAATTGTCTTTTATACTTATGCAATTTTGATGTTTGCAGTGAATGAGGCTAGAGGACCCAAAAACATGGAAATGGAATCAAAAAGCCGCAAAAGGACAAGAAAGAGGCAAAATGCTACCGCAGAGTTGAAAATGCGGACCGTAAATCCAACATGCGGACCGCATAATGCGCAGAGGAACCGCAAAGTCCAACAATTATTTTTGCCAAATCCAAGTGAAAGAAATGCATTCCATTATGCGACTGCATAACAGGTTTGCGGGCCGCATAATGGATCGCAAACATCTTGTAGAAGTTGCTGAGATCATAAATGCGATGACACTATGTGTTCGCATATCAACACTGCGAACCGCATAACAAGAATGCGACGACTTCCTGGAACCTAGGGTTTTGAAGATGCGGTGGACTTGAAGAGAATGTGGACCGCATCTTTGTTATGCGATAGAAATGCGGTCGCATATTTGACCTGGAAGGGCACTTTTGTCCCAAATTGGCCCTGAGTTCTAGCCCACTATAAATAGATTTATTGGGGTTTCGTGGGGACATCTTGTCTAAAATTGGAGATACATTCCAAGATTTGAATATTCCCATCTTTTGGAATCTTTAAAAATGAAGAATCTTGCACTTTGTAAGCTTTATGGAATTTAATATTCTCATCTTTTTGTATATTAACATGTGTAGCTAACTTTAAATACTAAGGTTGTGGACCCTAAATGGGTGTAATATCAAAGGGTGTTTAACATTGAATATATGTATAAAGGTTGGTTGATATTTATTTACTCCTCATTCTTCATTTATTGTTGGTGGTTGCAAAACATTAACAAGTGCTAATTATATTCTTTCTTTACTTGGAAAAGTCAATAAAGGGTCTGGTAGAAGTAACTATCAAAGACTCAAGGCTTTAAACCTTGTTTAATAGAATCTCTTAGGAATAAGTGGGTTTTATTTGGCATAAATTGATTACTCTTAATTGCAACTCTTTTATATTTGGAAAAATCATATAAAGAGAAATACTACCAAACTATTAGAAAATATTGGGTAGTCATCTAGAAATCATTTGCATATCAAAAGGACCTTCCATTAGAAATATATCATATTAACACCGATAGCATTACATTTTATTGAAAGGGACACAACCTTGGTTTTGATAACCAAATTAATTACAACCTTATTTAATCATACTTGTTACTATTTCACAAAATTACAATCCAATCTATTACCAAGCTCTTGTTACTCTAACGGAGTAGAAATACGATTTAAGTTAAGATTCACACTACTCAAGTAAACTTTTCACGCCTATTCCTTGTGGGGTTCGACCCCAACCTCATTGGGTTACTATATTTGACATCGATCTCTTTACTCTATTTTAAGGTGTAATTTGAGCGTATCAAATTTTGTCGCCGTTGTCGGTGAATACGGTTATTAAATTACTAACTAGTGTGCACTTTACTTTACATTTTTTCTATTCCATCAGATTTTGCTTGCTTTGCTTGGTGTAATAGGTAAGAATGGCCGATTATGATGAAGAGGAAAATCCCTTTGTGGACATTGAGGAATATCTTGATGATACCAACGATATCCTTCCTCCACGAGTGGAAGCTGCTACATTCAAAGTAGAACACGAGTTAATCCTAATGCTTAAGGCGGAAGAATTATTCAGAAACTCTACTGATGATGATCTAATTCAACACCTTAGGAACTTCTTGGGTGTGGGCGCATGCATAACCAAAACAATGTAACAGAGACGCCTTGAGATTGCGAGTATTCAAATACTCATTGACTGGAGAAGAAAGAAAGTGGATTCAAAATCTACCTCCTCAATCTATCACTTCTTGGCCCGAGCTTGTTTGTGCCTTCTTGTCCAAGTGGTTCCCAAATAGCAAGAAGTCTGAGCTTAGAGATAAAATCTTCTTCTTCAAACAAATACCAGGAGAACACTTACATGAAGCGTGGGACCGATTAAAGTTATACTTAGTGAGGTCACCGAACCATGGTTTTCCAGATGCTATTCTGATGGAAAAGTTATACGTGGGTTTGGATCCATTGTCCCAGTCCATAGAAAAAAACACAGCAGACGGATCTTTCATGGACAAATCATTCACCCGGATTACGCAGATTTTGGATAAAATGGCCAAACAGAATCAAGCATGGCATTCTGAGGATGCTAGTGGTGGAATTTCTTATGGAAATCCGTCTCTAACCAACATGATCAAAGAAAACCAAGAGAGATACCAATTGATTATCGGGCTTGCCACAAACATTGATGTGCTAACCAAGATGTTCATGAAAAGTTAGACAAAGAAGGTAAATGTTGTGGAAGATATGCAACAAATGGGAAAACAAGAATTCAAAGAATCAAACTATGTCTATAATCCTCAAGGTGGGTATCGCCAACAAAATCAATGGAGGCCAAACCGGCAAGGGCAAGTCCAACAAAATTGGCGCAATGATCAAGGTGGGTCGAGTCAAGGTAATTGGAACAACAACAATAACAGCTATGCCAACCGGAGTTCCAATCCCTACGTTCCACCAAAGGGGCAATATTCTAACTCATCTCAATACAAGGAGGGTCCTTCAAATGAATTCAAGTTGGAAGGAATGCTTGAAAAGATCTTGCAAAATCAAGAGAGAGGTGAGTTACAATGAAGAACATGTCCGAAATTGTGGGGCCACATACCGCCTCTATACAAAAGCTTGAGATGTAAATGCGAGACTTGTCAAGAGAACAAAATCCAAAGCTCAAAGGTACTCTTCCAAGTGATACAAGTGCCAATCCAAAGGGGAATGTAAGTGGAACATCTTCTCATTGCATGGATATTACTAGTAGAAGAGGGAAAGTACTTCAAGATGAAAGTGAACAAGTAGCTGAAGTGGATGATCGTGAGCAAGAAGTTGAGGCACAAGTTAAAGTGTCGGTTGTTGTTGAAAGTGAGAAGCCCTCCCAAGAGGTGAAAGTCCAAAAAACAAAGCATGAAGAGGTTAAGGAAAAGGTGAAGGAGACCCAAAAGCTCCTCCACAAATCCCTCGACCTAATCCTCTATTCCCTTATAGGCTTGCAAGACGGGTAGATGATAGCAAGATCAAGAAGTTTTATGATATTTTGAAGCAATTGTCGGTGAACATCCTGTTCCTGGAGGCTTTACAAGAGATGCTGGGATTTTCCAAATACTTAAAGGACTTTATGACCAATAAAATATCTACCAAGAATGAAGTGGTGAGTATGACTCACCGGTTTAGTTCTATTGTTGCTACGACAACCGTTGAGAAGAAGGAAGACCCGAGAGCATTTACCATCTCATGTACTATCAAGTTGAGAGATGTTGCAAGAGCACTTTCTGATAATGGGGCTAGCATCAATATGATGCCTCTTGCTATTTACAAGCAAGCGGGATTGGGTTTTCCAAGACCTACGAGTATGACATTGCAAATGGCCGACCACTCAATCAAGAGACCCGTAGGTATTTTTGATGATGTCTTAGTGAAAGTGGGGAAGTTCCTTCTCCCGGCCAACTTTGTTATCCTTGATTGTGCGGTTGACAAGGAAATTCCTATCATATTGGGAAGACCATCACTTGCTACAGGAAGAGCTTTGATGGACTCGGAACGAAATAAAATCAAGTTTCGAGTGAATGATGAGGAAGTCACTTTCCATGCTAGTAAGGGTTTGAAGTTGCCGAATACATATGAAGGGATCTCGGTCATAGATGTGGTTGGTGAGTTCGAGGATGTTAGTGACATGAAGATGGAGGAAGAGTACCTCGGTGAGGCCTTGGTGGCAATTTTGGTAAATTTTGATGGTGAATACATGGAGGGGTATGTAGACTTAGAGAATAGAGCCACTCCTCCTGCAAAGCCTTCCATCATTGAGCCACCACAACTTGAGCTCAAGCCACTTCCATCACATTTGAGGTATAAATTTCTTGGCTCTAATGATACTTTACCCGTAATCGTTTCCTCTTTGTTAGATGATATGCAGGTAGGTAAATTGTTGAATGTCTTGCGGGAACATCGACAAGCAATTGGATGGACAATAGCACACATCCGAGGGATTCCCGTCGGAATTTATGAGCATAAAATCCAATTGGAGGAAGGAAGCAAGACGTGTGTTAAACACCAAAGGAGATTGAATCCATCGATGGAAGAGGTGGTCAAGAAAGAGATAATCAAGTGATTAGATGTCGGGGTTGTCTACCCCATTGTTGATAGTTCGTGGGTGAGTCCGGTTCAATGTGTACCAAAGAAGGGAGGCATGACAGTAAATCACAATGAAAAGAATGAGCTTATTCCAATACGGACGGTCACCGGGTGGACAGTATGCATGGACTATCGGAAGCTCAACAGTGCCACGTGAAAATATCATTTCCCTATGCCTTTTATTGATCAAATGCTTGACCGGCTAGCGGGAAGATCATTCTATTGCTTCCTTGATTGGTATTCCGGTTACAACCAAATCAATATAGCATTGGAGGACCAAGAAAATACAACATTCACTCGCCCTTATGGAACTTTTGCCTTTAGCCGGATGCCGTTTGGTTTATGCAACGCTCCGGCTACCTTTCAAAGATGCATGATGTCCATCTTCTCATACATGGTGGAGGATTTCCTAGAGGTTTTCATGGATGACTTTTCGGTGGTAGGTGATTCTTTTGAGCATTGTCTTGACAATCTTAGAAAAGTGCTCAAGAGATGTGAGAAGACCAACCTTGTGCTTAACTGGGAGAAATGCCACTTCATGGTGGACGAAGGCATTGTCTTGGGGAACGAATTTTCAAAACATGTCATAGAGGTTGATCGAGAAAAAATTGAAATCATCTCCAAACTTCCTCCACCAACATCGGTAAAAGGTGTCCGAAGGTTTTAGGGCATGCCGGATTCTATAGGCTTTTTATCAAGGACTTCTCCAAAATTGCAAATCCTATGTGCAAGCTCCCTGAAAAACACGCCAAGTTTGTGTTTGATGTAAAGTGCCTTAAGGCATTTGAGGATCAAAAATAGAAGTTCACCACGGCACCCACTATTGTCACACCGGATTGGTCTCTTCCATTAGAGCTCATGTGTGACGCCAGTGGTGTAGTATTGAAGCAGTTCTGGGTCAACGGAATAACAAGGTTCTCCATCCCATTTATTATGCAAGCAAGACACTCAGTGGTGCACAAGTGAACTATATTGTGACAGAGCAAGAGCTTCTTGCCATTGTATATGGGGTCTAAGGTGGTGGTCTACACCGATCATGTCGCTCTTCGCTATCTCATGGAGAATAAATATGGAAAATGAAGGTTAATCCGGTGGGTCCTCTTATTGCAAGAAATTGACTTTGAGGTCAAGTACCGAAAGGGCACAGAAAACCAAATGGCGGATCATCTCTCTAGGCTTGAAGAAGACGGACGACCAAAGGAAAATCTTGATATCAATGATGCCTTCATTGATGAACATATTTTGGCATTGTCTTCTTCATCGACTCCTTGGTACGCCGATATTGCTAACTACTTGGTTAGTGACCTCATTCCGGATGGATTGGAAGCTTATCAGAAGAAGAAGTTTTTGATAGTTTTTCAGCAATATTACTGGGAAAAACCATTCTTGTTCCGCATTTGTGCTGATAACATCATTAGAAGGTGTGTTCCAGAAGAGGAGATGATGCCAATTCTAAAGGAATGCCATGACTCAACAGTTGGGGGTCATCATGCAGGTAATCGAACGGCGGTGAAGGTACTTGAATGTGGCTATTATTGGTCGTCGATTTAGCATGATGTCAATCAAATGGTCAAGTCTTGTGACCAATGTCAGAGGCAAGGATCAATCTCTAAGAGGCATGAAATGCTAATGCACTTTGTGATTGAGGTCGAGATCTTTGATGTGTGGGGAATTGACTTTATGAGCCCCTTTGTAAGCTCATGTTGTGTGAAATACATCTTGGTGGCTGTGGACTATGTATCCAAATGGTTTGAAGCAATTTCCTTACCAAACAATGAGGCAAGGAATGTGACCGCATTCTTAAAGAAAAACATATTCACGCGGTTTGGCACTCCTAGATCCATTCTTAGTGATGGTAGGTCTCACTTCTGTAACAAGGCTTTCACGGGGCTACTAGAGAAATATGGCATGAAGCATAAGGTGGCCACATATTATCATCCTCAATCAAGTGGCCAAGTTGAAGTTTCCAACCGGTAGATAAAGAATATTCTAGAAAATACTATTAATGCTAATAGGACCGACTGGTCAAGGAAGCTAGGTGACGCATTGTGGGAATACCGCACGGCGTACAAAACCCCTATTGGCAGTTCTCCTTACCAGTTAGTCTTCAGCAAGGCTTTTCATTTACCCGTAGAACTTGAGCACAAAACCATGTGGGCTTTAAAAAGGTTGAACTTGGACTGGGCTGAAGCTGCAAATTTGAGGTTAACACAACTCAATGAAATGGAGGAATTCTGTTTCCATGCATATGAAAGTGCAGTTGTGTACAAAGAAAGGATGAAGTTCATCCACGACAAAAAGATCTTTAAAAGGGAGTTTAAGTCGGGTGACTTGGTTTTTCTTTTCAACTCAAGGCTCAAATTGTTTCCGGGCAAGATCAAATTGAAGTGGTCCAGCCCGTTCAAGGTTGTAGATTTATCCCCTTTTGAAGCTGTGGAATTAGAATCGAAGGATGAGCTACGAACCTTCAAAGTCAATGGCCAGCGAGTCAAGCACTACTTGGGCACAGATGGAGAAAAACACTTGGTGGAACAGTTGGCTCTCAAAGATGGTCCATGCCCGACCAATGACTGAACCCAAAGAAAGGCCAACTTCGTCATGCCGCGACGTTAAATCAAGCGCTTCATGGGAGGCAACCCATATGTGGTAACATTTTTTTTGTCCTTTAAATTTTAACTTTTATTATATGGATTAAATTGAGCAATTTAAAGTGCGTGTTAGAGTGCAGGTGATTCAAAAAGGTCATAAAACAGGGTAAAATTGCGAGTGAAAGGGAAGAAAAGTCACCATGGGAAGTCTGGTACACATATGCGGTCGCATTTTGACTATGCGGACCACATAGTGGTCGCAGACCTGGGCAGCTTGTTTAGCAAAAAACTTGGTCGCTGAAATGCGGAGAGGACGTGTACTTTGCCGACCGCATACCAGTTATGCGATCGCACAAGTGCACCACGTTGTGGAGATGAGAAACCTGAGTTGAAACGACCGCATAACACTTATGTGGTCGCATAATGTGTTATGCAGTAAATTATCCACCGCATTTTCACAGGTAAGTAGCCCTACCCCCTTCGCACAACCCCCATCATCTGCACACCATCACTCAAACACTTCACACTTCACACTTAAACAAAACAAAAACAAAAGAAAAAGAAGAAGGGAAAACGGATAGTTTGAAATTGAAAGAGTGAAAAAAGATTACGATTGTTTAATTCATCTCCTTGATTGTTTCTTGTTCATCCAGTTCTGGTATGTTCTTCCTTCCCAACTTCATCTATGTAAATTTTTAGTTTTAATTTTGTTGTGTGTTATCCTGTTTTTTTTTTTTTTTTCTCCCCGTTTTTTTTGTTTTTTTTTCCTCCTCTTTTTTTTTTTTTTTCTCCCCGTTTTTTTTGTTTTTTTTTCCTCCTCTTTTTTTTTTTTTTTCTCCCCGTTTTTTTGGTTATCTACACGTAATGGGGGGTTCTTGAATAATTTGTTACGTATAGGCTTGCTGGGTAGTGAAATTAGGGTCACCATTGTAGAGGGTAGACGTATAACCTTAAGGACGATGACTTTTCCGGACCGCATAGTCGATTTACGGTCCGCATCACTGTTGCATATGAAACCCTAGGTGACTTGAGGAATATGACAAAATGCAGAGGCTTTGCGATCGCATAAGCGATATGCGGACCGCAAAGCCACCGCATACCCAGACAGCCTGTGGCCAGATATAACATGTTGTTTGTGGCTGATCTGCGATCGCATATCCATCTCTGCAGTGGGTTTTGCGATCGCATAGTGTGATGACCTTTACAAGTGCACAAATTTTGCGATGGTTATGCGAACGGCATAATGGATATGTAATCGCATAACCCATCACATAATTGATTCCTTTCAGTAGACAGAATTTTGCGACAGGTTTGCAGTCTGCATAGTGGTTATGCGACCGCATAACCTATCACATATTTGACTTTCTTTGTAATATTTTCTTTTGATATCTGCTATGTCGCTCACACTTCGTTCTTTTACAGATATGGCTCCCAAGAAATCTATTACTGCTAAAAAAAAGGCCTCCTCCGGCCATCAAGCACAACAAGACAAACGTTCACGACAAGAACCATCCCAACCTATTGCTGAACATCCCTCCCAGCCTGATGAGGAGGAAACATTTCCCTCAGTCGACCTACAGGCTGAGGCAAGAAGAAAAAGAGGAGATGATTTCCAGCTCCATTTTGAGGTCACGGGCTCTAGGAGTCTGTATAAAGAAGGGCTCACGAAACAAAAAAATCCTTGAAGAGAAACAGTTGAGTCTGAATGGACTACAGGAGCAGTACCCGCACATACTGGAGAACATCTAAGCTAGAAACTGGGAATGCTTCACTGAGGTGCCTGATGATTTCAATGAAACACTGGTGCGAGAGTTCAATGCATCCTACAGGGCCTCCAGAACAGCTCATCACAAGCGCAACAAAGTCTTCTATGAATTGGTCATGGTTTGGGGGAAGTTGGTGCTTTGTGACAAGGGCACGATAAATGATCTACATTTTCGAAGCTGGAGTTCGGGCACACCTGAGTATGAGGCCAAATGGGCCAATAGAGATTGTGAGAATGCCTGGATTGCCTCAGTGATCACAGAGGGGACCCCCAGTTGGATTGACCCTATGCATAAAATATTCAAGGAAGATCTCACACGAGAGGTTAGATTCTGGCTCAGCGTTGTTATCTCTCGCTTGATACCGTCTCGGAATAAGACTTACATAAGCATTGAGAAAGCTCTTCCCATTGCATGCATTATGACTGGGGTCAAGATTGATGTGGGTGACATTATCTTCCGAGCGTTAGGGGTCCGAGCCAACCAGACAACCCCGTCACTTCCATTCCCATGCTTGATCACAGCCCTCTGTAAGGCTGTGGAAGTCCCTTCAATGCCACACTATGATAAGATGGAGAAAGCACTGAAGGATATTGATATCACGCTTATCAGTGACGCGGTGCCACAGGTGGTTGTTGCTCCTCCAGAGGTTCAGATCCAAATTCTTACTGATACAGATATCTCAGACTCCTAGACACCTTCTTCTCCTCCGGCCACAGTGGCATCCACTGCCACTCCAAAGCCCACCTCTCAGGCCACTATTGCCCAGCCTTCTGCAAAACTGCCAGCCCTTTTGAGGCTAGGTCTCTTAGCTCAGCATGCAAATGCTAAGGTACACCGGCTTATGAAGGACCTCCCCACTTTGATAATGGAGGCCCTTACTCATCTCCAGTCCTCAATGACAGCACTCCAACAGCAGCATTCATCTTATGAGGATCGCCTCAAGTGGATTGAGGTAAGGCTTGAGAAGGTAGAGCGCAGTGAGGTTTGAGGCCTGCCCAAGCTCCGTGGCGAGGTTGACACACTGAAGACTGAGCTCCATAAAATGTTAAATCTAGAGTTCGATCTATCCTCTTTCATGCCAAAGGAAGGAGAGCAGGGAGCGGGCACGTCCGTGGCTGGGTTAGACCTTGAATTTTCCATATTGATGACAGCTCCTGAGCCACAAGCTGTCGGGGCTTCCTGACTCCAGCTCCCCGTGCACACGTTGACATCCCTTCTTAGGAATATTTTGGACTCTCTGCAAAGTTCGAGGCTGGAGAGACAGACGAGGAAGAGACTGATGAGGATTCGTGGTTCGAGGAGGATGAGGGTCCTTAAGTGAAAGGCAAGAAGGTTGCTGTCCCTACAGCTGCAGAGGAGGAAGAAGAAGCAATTGTTCAAACGGCGATAGCACATTCGATAGCAGACATGGTAACCCAAGCCAAATCATCGACCATTGTGCCATCAACAGGCGAGGCTAGCAGATCACAGGCACTAGTTCCAGTGTCAGGACAGTTGGAGATCCCTCCTCCATCAGTGAAGGTCACCCCCTCAGGCTGAGATCTAATCAGCCCCAGCTCCGACATCAGAGGGTGACCCCATAATCATCCAGCCGGCTTTCGACTCCCATAGCGCTTAGTGCGCCTCAAGAATACCCTAAACTCTATTTTTACATCTCTTATGCATTGGGGACAATGCATGCCTTTTAGTTGGGGGTGGGATAGCCTTGTGTATATATTTGTGTACTCCTTCAACTCTTGTACATGTTTTTGTGTTATATAAGCAAATTTCTCGTTAACTCTTGTATATACTTGTGTTGTCTTGGTAGATATGTTATCTTTGTATATAAAATAATAAAAGAAAAAAAGAAACCAAAAACAAGTAGATAGTTGTATGCATGTACATCTTTAGTAATTACCGATGAATCCCCCTTGGTTTTTCTTCGTCGGGTTCTTTTCCAAGGGTGTAATAGTACAACCATGGCAGTAGGACGAAACCATTTGACCAGTTTGGTGTAATTGTATAGTTTCAAGCATGTATGTCTGTAGATAACTTGTACCCTTCCATTGATATATAAAAAATAAAAAAATACATTTTATGGTTAATCATTTGTGTGAACTTGAGGCTCGCTCTTTGAAACCTGTACCCTTCCGTTGATATATAAAAACAAAAAAAAAATATTTTATGGTTTATCATCTGTGTGAACTTGAGGCTTGATCTTTGACTCTATGTTTACTTAGAATTATGCATGTAATATTATGAAAGCTCCGAGTTTCCAAGTGTTGACTCGAAAGCTAAAACTATGTTGAGTCAAACAGTTCATGTGTCATGTGTGTTAGTTTTGTGTAAATAATTCTTTTGTTTGCTTCTGTCATCTAGAACTTGTCCAATTGGTCTTTCGATGCTAATGATAAGTACATTTGGT
This sequence comes from Nicotiana knightiana, assembly GCA_005239525.1. Classification (NCBI taxonomy): domain Eukaryota; kingdom Viridiplantae; phylum Streptophyta; class Magnoliopsida; order Solanales; family Solanaceae; genus Nicotiana; species Nicotiana knightiana. The sequence goes on from ML410161.1 coordinate 26,122, forward strand.
TGGAGAAATGACCTTAGGCAGTCTTTGTGTTATTTGAAAACCCAGTTAGCCTTTCAAGCTACCCATTGTATAGATATTATCACTAGTTACCCCATCTGAGAATTTCACCTTTTCTTTGGCCACCTCATTACAAACCTTTCCCCTTTTGCAAAATAACTCCGTCTTTTGAACTCGTTACTCCCTTAACATTGAGAATGAGGCTAAAAGCCTCAGTTGGAGGTTTGGTGCCAAGTTGGAAATTGGCGAGGTTGTACATTTAGTGTAGGAAAGTATACCTGAAAATATTCAAATGAAATTATTCAAGCTCCATAAGAAAAATACATAAAAATAAAAAATAAAAAATAAAAAAAAAGAAGAAGAAAAAGAAAAGAAAAATAAATATTTGTATATATATAAATATGGAGCCTTGGAGAAAATTAGAGAGATATTTAAGGTGGTTCGGTGTTGGTAACTAGGAGCCAATGAGGGCTATGTGGTTTTAAAAGAAACAAAGGGAACAAGAAAGAAAAATGTGAGTAGTGTTCAAGGAGGGTGTAGTCACTTGTACCCAAATGTTTATCCGACCCTTCCGCAAGCCTACATTACAAGCTTAAAAAAGTCCTTATGGGATCTCCAGCCGAATGTTCTTGAATAAGCGACGAATTAAAATAAGGGCAAGCTTATGGTATGATGTGTTGTAACACTTGGAACTATTTGTGAGAGTGAGTGTCTTTGTGAATATGTCCCTTTTTGTTGTCATTGTAAATATTGTGAGTTTGGGACTTTCTTTCTGGTGAGGGCACATGAACTGTGAGGTTTAACAGAAGTTGAGTTCTTGAAGTCGAATGCAAAGGCAATCAGCTGAGAGTAACGTTTTGTCAAATTGGTCGAGGCTCAAAGTTCACAAGTAGATTAGTTTCTTTGTAAATAGCAATGATTGTTCAGGAAGGTTAAATAAATTATAATGCATGCTTGTAATACTGACAATTAACACCGTCCATGGTCACTATTATTTCATGTAGTTTAGTTGGAGTCTAGAATAGGATAGAGTCGTTTTACTTGCTTGAGGACAAGCAAGAGTTTAAGTTGGGGGTGCTGATGTGCCAAAGAATTTCGGCATATTTAATACCAATTGCTTAGATTTTAGCTCGTTTTAAATGCAATTATCTTTTATACTTATGTAATTTTGATGTTTTGCAGTGCATGAGGCTTTAGGACCCAAAAATATGGAAATGGAATCAAAAAGCCGCAAAAGGACAAGAAAGAGGCAAAATGCAACCGCAGAGTTGATAATGCGGATCGCAAATCCAACATGGGGACCGCATAATGCTCAGGGGAACCGCAAAGTCCAGCAGTTAGTTTGGCCAAATCCAAGTGAAAGAAATGTGGTCCATTATGCGACCACATAACAGGTTTGCGGGCTGCATAATGGATCGCAAACATCCTGTAGAAGTTGCTGAGATCAAAAATGCTATGACACTATGCGGTCACATATCAACACTGCGGACCGCATAACCAGAATGTGACGACTTCCTGGAACCTAGGGTTTCGAAGATGCGGTGGACTTGAAGAGAATGCGGACCGCATATCTGTTATGCGAAAGAAATGCAGTCGCATATTTGACCTGGAATGGCATTTTTTTCCGAAATTGGCCCCATGTTTTAGCCCACTATAAATAGATTTATTGAGGTTTGTGGGGTATTTAGTCTGAAATTGGAGCTACATTCCAAGCTTTGAATATTCCCATCTTTTGGAAGCTTTAAGAGTGAATAATCTTGCACTTTTTAAGCTTTATGGCATTTAATATTCTCATATTTTTGTATTTTAGCATGTGTAGCCAACTTCAAATACTAAGGTTGTGGGCCCTAAATGGGTATAATGTCAATGGGTGTTTAACATTGAATATATGTATAATGGTTGGTTGATATTTATTTACTCCTCGTTCTTCATTTATTGTTGGTGGTTGCAAACATTAACAAGTGCCATTATATTCTTTCTTTACTTGGAAAAGTGAGTTAGGGTTTGGCAGAAGTAAATATCAAAGACTCAAGGCTTTAAACCTTGTTTAATAGAATCGCTTAGGAATAAGTGGGTTTTATTTGGCGTAAATTGATTACTCTTAATTGCAACTCTTTTATAAAGAGAAATACTACCCAACTATTGGAAAATATTTGGTAGTCATTTAGAAATCATTTGCATATGAAAAGGACCTTCCATTAGAAATATATCATATTAACAGCGATAGCATTACATTTCATTGAAAGGGACATAACCTTGGTTTAGATAATCAAATTAATTTCAACCTTATTTTATCATACTTGTTACTATCTCACAAAATTACAATCTAATCTATTACCATACTCTTGTTACTCTAACGGAATAGAAATACGATTTAAGTTAAGATTCACACTACTCAAGTAAATGTTTCACGCCTATTCCCTGTGGGATTCGACCCCAACCTCGTTGGGTTACTATATTTGACATCGATCTATTTACATTATTTTAAGGTGTAATTTGAGCGTATCACTCCACTTATTTCTATGTGTCCTCTTATTTTGCTCCGTATTTGGGAGTATCTCGTGATTCTTTGAGTTCTCCTATTTATGTGTCTACACCTATGGGGATTCTATTGTTGTTGACCGTGTGTACCGGTCGTGTTTGGTTGTTCTTAGAGGTTTTGAGACCACCGTTGATTTTTTATTGCTCAGTATGGTACATTTTGATATTATTTTAGGCATGGACTGATTGTCGCCCCATTATGCTATTCTTGATTGTTACGCCAAGACCTTGACGCTGACTATGCCAGGATTACCACGGTTAGAGTGGACAGGTACCTTAGATTATACTCCTAGCAGAGTTATTTCATTTCTAAAGGCACAGTTAATGGTTGGGAAGGGGTATGACACGAATCTAGCTTATGTGAGAGATGTCAGTATTGATACCCCTACAGTTGAGTCAGTTCCAGTAGTGAGGGATTTCCTCGATGTATTTCCAGTTGATCTTCCTGGCATGTCGCCTAACATGGATATTGATTTTGATATTGATTTGTTGCCAGGCACCCAGCCTATCTCTATTCCTCCATATCATATGGCTCGTCCTGAGTTGAAGGAATTACAGGAGCTGTTACATGAGTTTCTTGATAAGGGCTTCGTTCGGCCGAGTGTGTCACCTTGGTGTGCTCCGGTCTTGTTGGTGAAGAATAAGGATAGTTCTATGTGTATAAACATCGATTTTCGCTAGTTTAACAAAGTTACAGTGAAGAACATGTACTCATTACCTCGTATTGATGACCTATTTTATCAATAACAGGGTTCCAGGGTGTTTTACAAGATTGGCTTACGTTCGGGCTATCATCATTTGAAGATTTAGGACCCAGATATCCCGAAGACTGCTTTCAGGACTCGGTTTGGTCACTGCAAGTTCCTCGTGATGTCATTTGGGCTGACCAAGGTCACAATAACATTTATGCATTTGATGCACAATGTATTTCGGCCCTATCTTGACTCTTTCAAAATCGTATTCATTGATGACATTCTGTTATATTCCCAGACACGGGAGGATCATAATCAGCACTTGAGGACTGTGCTCCAGAACTTGAGAGAAAAGAAGCTATATGCAAAATTTTCAAAGTGTGAGTTTCGGCTAGATTTAGTGGCATTATTGGGTCATGTAGTGTCGAGTGATAGGATCAAGGTTGATCCGAAAAAGGTTGAAGCAGTGCAGAGTTGGCGGGGTATTACCGTAGATTTGTATAGGGTTTCTCGTCTACTGCAACACCTATGACCAGGTTGACCCAGAAGGGTTCTCCGTTCAAGTGGAAAGAGGAGTGTGAGTATAGATTTCAAAAGCTCAAAACAGCTTTGACTATAGCCCCAGTATTGGTATTACCTACAGGTTCAGGATCTTATACTATATATTATGATGTGTCGCGGATTGGTCTTGGTGCGATGTAGATGCAGGACGGTAGGGTTATTGCCTAGACATCCAGACAACTGCAGGTGCATGAAAAGAACTATCATGTCCACGACCTTGAGTTAGTAGCTATTGTTCATGCCTTGAAGATTTGGCGGCACTATTTGTATGGTGTCCCTTGTTTAGATCTACATTGATCACCGGATTTTGCAACATCTTATCAAACAGAAGAATGTTAACTTGCGTCAGCGGAGGTGGTTGAAGCTGCTTAAGGATTATGATATTATCATTTTGTACCATCCCGGAAAGGCCAATGTGGTGGTTGATGCCTTGAGTCCTAGGGCGGAGAGTTTGGGGAGCTTAGCATATCTATTGCTGCAAAGAGGCCATTGTCGTTGGATGTTCATGCCTTGGCCAACTAGTTTGTTAGATTGGATATTTCTGAGCCGAGTCAAGTGTTGGCTTGTGTGGTCTCTTAGTCTTATCTTTATGATCGTATCAGGGAGCATGAATATGATGACCCCCATCTGCTTGTCCTTAGAGACACGGTTCAGCACAGTGATGCTAAGGAGGACACTATTGGAGATTATGGTGCTTTGTGGATTTGGGGCAGGCTATGTGTATCCAATGTAGACGAATTACGTGAGTTGATTCTCTAGGAGGCTCACAGTTCACGGTACTCCATTCATCCAGGTGTAGCGAAGATGTATCGGGGCTTAAGGAAGCATTATTGGTTGAGGAGAATGAAGAAGTTCATAGTAGAGTATGTGGCCCGGTGTCTAAGTTTCGAGCAGGTGAAGTATGAGTATCAGCGGCCAGGTGGATTGCTTCAGAAGTTAGAGATCCTGAAGTGGAAATGGGAGCGGATCACTATGGATTTCGTTGTTGGGCCTCCACCGACTCAGATGATGTTTGATGCAGTTTTGGTGATTGTGGATAGGTTGACCAAGTCAGCTCATTTCATTCCTCTAATGACTAATTATTCTTTTGAGCAGCTGGCTCGAGTTTATATCCGCGAGAATTTCAAAGTTCATGGCGTGCCGGTACCTATCATCTCTGACCGGGGTACGCATTTTACATCACAATTCTAGATGGCTGTATAGTATGAGTTGGGTACTCAAGTTTATTTGAGCACGGCATTTCACCCTCAGACAGACGGATAATCGGAGCGCACTATTCATATACTAGAGGATATGCTCCGTGCGTATATGATGGAGTTTGGGGTTCTGGGATCAGTTTTGGCCACTTGTGTAGTTTTCCTACAACAACATTTATCAGCCGAGCATTCAGATGGAGCCGTATGAGGCTCTATATAGTAGGCGGTGTCCGTCTCCAGTGGGTTGGTTCGAGCTGGGCGAGGCTAGGCTATTGGGTACAGACTTGGTTCAGGATGCTTTGGAGAAGGTTAAGGTGATTCAGGATCGATTTCACACAGCCCAGTCTAGACAGAAGAGTTATGCGGATCGAAAGGTTTGCGATGTTGCATTCACTATTGGGGAGCAGGTGTTGCTACGAGTGTCACCCATGAAGGGTGTTATGAGGATCGGGAAGAAGGGCAAGCTGACCCAAGTTTTATTGGCCCGTTCAAGGTGTTGCGGCATGTTGTGGAGGTTGCTTATGAGCTTTCCTAGCCTCCCAGCCTGGTAGGAGTCCATCCGATATTTCATGTATCTATGCTCCTGATGTATCACGACGATCTGTCTCATGTGTTGGATTTCAACTCAATCAAGTTGGACAAGGATTTATCCTAACTTGAGGAGACGGTAGATAGTTTGGACATGCAGGTTCAAAAGCTGAGATCAAAGAACATTGCTTCAATAAATTCAGTGGAGGGGTTAGCCAGTCGAGGAGGCGACTCGGGAGACCGAGCATGAAATGCATAGGCTCCTCATCTTTTATTCACTTCAAGTATGTCTCTATACTCATTTGAGGACAAATGATTGTTTTAAAAAGGGGAGAATGTAAGGACCTGGCCGATCGTTTTGAGAATAATAGTCCTGATCCCCTATTTACTGCTTATTGGACTTGTCGGGAGGTTTCGTTGCTGGTTTCAGAAAACGGAAGCTTAAGTTCTAGGATTTTGGCCGTAGTTAGAACTGTGTGAAAACGACTCCAGAATGGAATTCGCCGGTTCCGTTAGCTCCGTCGGGTAATTTTGGACTTAAGAGTATGTCCGGATTGTGTTTTGGAGGTTTGTAGCTGAATTAGGCTTGAAATGGCGAAATTTGAATTTTTGGGAAGTTTGACTGGATGTGGACGTTTTTGGTATCGGGGTTGGATTCCGATTCCAGAAGTTGGAGTAGGTCCGTAATGTCAATTATGACTTGTGTGCAAAATTTGGGGTCAATCGGACATCATTTGATAGGTTTTGGCATCAATTATAGAAGTTTGAAATTTCAAAGATCATTAAGTTTGAATTGGAAGGTGATTCTTTTTTTAGAGTTGTTTGATGTGATTTGAGGGCTTGACTAAGTTCATATGGTGTTATAGGACTTGTTGGTATGTTTGGTTGAAGTCTCGGGGCCTCGGGTGGATTTTAGGTGGTTAACGGATCAATTTGGACTTATTGAAGTTGCAGAATTTCTGGTGTTTCCAGTTACTTGTTTTCTTCTTCGCGTTCGCGAGGGGAATTCCGTGTTCGCGAAGAGGAACTAGAGACAGGAGAGGATTTGTGCTTCGCGTTCGCGATAAAGGTCACATATCTCTAAGGTAATAACTCTATGCATTCTCGATGAGGGTCTCGCGTTCGCGTAGAGAAAGCTGGTCAACTGAGTTTCTAAGCAATTTGCCTACGCGTTCCTGATGATGCTCCCGCGTTTGTGTAAGGTCGAGCTGAGTAAGCTTCACGTTCGCGATAAGGCCATCACGTTCGCGATGAAGAATTTTGCAAGTTTGTGCTTCGCGATCGCGAGGATTCTTCCGTCATTGCGAAGAAGGGATCACTGTGCAGTTGTAAACATTTCAAAAACGAGGATTTAGCCATTTTTATCAAAACTTGAGACAGAGAGCTCGGATTTGGACAAAATTTTGGGGGACTTTTAGAGGAAGCTATTGGGTAGTGATTCTTGACTCATTTACGGTTATATTCCATTAATCTATAGTTGATTCCATCCTTTAATTTCAGAATTTAGTTGAGAAATTTGGAAAAATAGTAAAAATGCTCTTGAACCAAATATTTGGGTTTTGATTGAGATTCTGACATCAGATTTGAGTAATTTTTGTACGAGTTAACTCGTAGGTGAATGGGTGTTCGTATTTTGTAACTTTTACCTGATTCCGAGACGTGGGATCGGTTCAACGTTTGGGGTGATTTTCTAAATTCTTGTTAAAGTCTTGATTTTATTAATTAGATTAATTTGTTATAGTTATATTTATGGTACGTAATTGCTTTTGGCTAGATTTGGGCCATTCAGAGTCGAAAAATTGTGGAAAAGGCATTCTTACTGATTGGTTGAGCTTGGTTCGAAGTAAGTGGCTTGTCTAACCTTGTGTGGGGGAAATCCCCTTAGGATTTGGTTTTGATATGATACTTCTGTGATTTGTGAGCACTGTGTACGCAAGGTTACGAGTGCATACACAGGCTATTTGTTAAAAAATCTGGTTTTTCATTGAATAGTAGCCTGTTACATCTTAGTTAAGTTATACCAACATGTCTAGTTATCCTGTTTAGTCTAATATCGCTTGTCAACGTGTCATAAATGTTTATTTGAAATCTATGCAGCATGTTTAGTTTAATTTTGGTCTTTACCTTATTTTTATCAACCTTAGTTGTAGAATTCTTGCTGTTAATTGTTGTTTTTCCAACGATTCGATCTGTGTGTTTACTTTTGGGACTACGAGGTAGTACCTCTGGATATCCCCTTGCATATTTACTTTTGGGACTACGAGGCGGTACCTCAGGAGATCCCCTGCACATTTACGTTTGAGACTACAAGGCGGTACCTCGGGAGATCTCCTTGGACATTTACTTTTGCGACTACGAGACAGTATCTCAGGAGATTCCCTTTTGAGTATTTACTTTTGGGACTACGAGACAGTATCTCGGGAGATACCCTGTTGAATATTTACTTTTGAGACTACTAGACTTGACACTTACTGGGTACCGTTGTGGTGTACACATGCTAATCTTCTAAATATTTTTTGTGTGCAGATCCATTTACTTCTTATCAGCCTCGTTATCAGTGAGCAGTGAGATTGTGGAGACTTCAAGCTAGATCTGCCTGCGTCCGTAGATCTCAGAGTCCCCCTCTATTCCCTCCTATGTCATTTACCTTTTCGTACTTTCGTATATTCTGGTGTATATAGATACTTAGTTATTCTTCTATATCTTGTGACTTTTAACTACCGGATTTTGGAAAATATTGTTTATACTCGAGTGTTGGTTATTGTAGATGCTGAGCGGCATCTTATCGGTTATTTATTTATCTGTTGCATCTTAGTTGCTAAATTTTGCTTCCATTTCTAGTTATTTCGCAAATTGCTAGGCTTACCAAGTCGTAAAGACTAGGTGTCGTCACGACATCTTACAGAGGGAGAATTGGGTCGTGACAATAACATTATCAACTTGTCGACTTCCGAGTAAACATTAGTTTCTTCAATTCCTTTAGCTTCTGATCCTTCCAATCCTCTTTATACTTGTTGTTCATGATCTTCAATATTTGTAACCACCGAGGTAACATGATTAACTTACTCTATATACTTTCAAAGATGATCTCATTTTTATGACGCACTTTTACGTACGAAAATATGGGGTGTAACAGTGTCAAAGCACTTTAATTGAGATATTTTATTTTTTAAACTAATATTTTTTAACACTCGAAATCTCACATTAATCCATATTCTAAATAATTAAATATAATAATTAAATTTATAGCTTCTTAGATGTTCATATAATCAAAATTAACTAATAATTTCTCAATTTTACAAATTAATCTTAATGTTGAAATTTGAAAACTTTAAGTTTAATATTATTCTAATAGTATAACTGACAAGTAACAATGAACCTAGCGCAATAAGCTTTAGCTTTAAACTATAACTAGTTTTTCTTATAGGAAATCCGAAAAGCTTAAAGCATACAAAGAGAAATATACTATTAAATTTTACATAATGCCAAAACAACCATACCTAAATCAAATAAGCCTACAAATACCAAAATTCCTAAAATCTCACCCATACCTAATTCAACTAGCTAGGATGTTCATATATAGAAAATCTAATAAGCCTAACAACTATAATTACTACAAATTTAACAATGAGCATAATATATATGTCAATGAAGTACTTACCTCGCCAAACAAAATGCTGGAGAAGAAAGATGTCACTGTTGTTGCGGAACCACTGCTGAAAAACAGAAAAAAAAAAATAAATAAATCAATTAAGGGGATAAGGGAGGAGGAAACGATACAGAGAGAGATAGATAGAGAGAGAGAGAGAGAGAGAGAAAATACATTACCTATAATGAGGAGGATGGTGAGGAAGGATGAGGGGGAGAGAGGAGGTGGATGAGAGAAGAAGGATGAAAAAAGAAAATAATGGGTTCTATTTTTGCGGAACGGGGTTGGGTAGGGTTTAAAAAAAGTCATGGGCTTTTGCGCCAAAAATTGCAACCAATTTGGTTGGAAAATAGTCGAAAATATTTTTAAAAGATATAATTGATATTCTTTTTAAAATTATGACTGATTCTATCGAAAATTTCTGGAAATTTTTCTGTCAGAAATTGCAGTAAAAAAATTACGATTTTCTAGTAGTGGCAGGAAAAGCTCATGTAATCTGGCCCTCTCCTCCAGAGTAGCCGGCCTCCCACCAATCTGTAGCTGCAAGTCCAACATCCCATATAAATGGGCCATGAAGTTGTCATCACGAGCATTTCGCTCGGACCCAGTAAGTGAAGATATATCATTATCATCCTTTGCCCAGATGCTGATGTCTGTCTCTCAGGGAGGTGCTGGAGTGACTATATCAAATTCACTCCTCCTCTACCTCCTCCTTCCGCATATATTATCTCAACCTATCTATCATCTTGCTTTTGAGCGCTCGCGCCATCTGGTGGCGCATCAACTGGCCACATTCACCTTTTAGCCAGTCATCAAGAAGTAAAACAATCATACCCTCTAAAAGCCGATCAACGTCTTATGGTTGCACAGTAGCAACCGTGTGTGATCAATTTCAACCAAACTAGAGCCTTTGGCCTCATCTTCTTCATTGGAAATTTTTTGTGACGTTCAGCCTTTCTGTCACGGACCCAAGTGACTATAGAATTGACACCACATAAAGTGTGTCTAACCTCTTGCTATGTCGGGCGGGCAATGAAGTTACCCAAAGGATCATGTGTAACATCTGGAGCTCCCAAGTAATAGCATATAGCCGATGCAAAAAGAAAATCAATTAAATGTCCTTGAATGGGCACATACTGGTCAAGATCATCCAGATCATATCCAGCATAGAACTCATGTTCCCCAACACATAGCTCAACCCAAGACCATCAGTAGATTTCTATATTGTCGGATATCTAGATCGTAAATGGCACTCATGAACAGCCATTATCAGAGTGCATATGCTTAGGCTGACAGGCATTTTGACAAACACTTGGCGTGCACTAGTGCCATGGGAGTGCTTGTGTGGTTGAGGGACTACCTCACCCTTCAAAATTAGCGTGGGAATTGATTCTGAATACTCGTTGAAACAACAACAATACCACTACTACGAGGTTCATGGGGATTGGGAAGAGCAAGCACAATTTTTGACATACAACATATTTGTCAATTTTCACATTGAAATTTACTTCAAATAAAGCCAAAATAGATGAAATATAGAAAGAATTTCATACCTTAGTTGTTTGAGAAAGAGGATTGCTCTTCGATTATAAGAGCTATTAAGGGAATCAGTGTGTGAATGAGTGCATTTACTGGAGTTTTTTAGTGAGAGAAAGGGGCGGGAACGACTGGCAGTGGGGATTGGAGTGGGGAGAGAGGTAAGCAATGAGAGAGGAAGAGAGAGTAGGGCGGAGGGGTTCTCGGCATGTTATTGTGTTTTAAATGGGTGGGTTTTGTTTTTTTAAAGGAAATTGAATAAAAAAGGAATAAAATAATAATAAAAACACCTTACCTAGCACCACGAGACAAAGCTCGCGTTAGACCAAGCGGCGCAAAGCATAATGCAAGTTTGGGAGTACATGATATGGGTTGAACCGCGAGAAGAAATGCGCACCTGGGTGTGTGATGCCAAGCTTATCGCAAACCTAAGATGGAGATTGAGAGTGCGATGACAGGCCTACAGCAAGATATGACCCTCGCACGAAAATCTCAGAGGTGTGATTTTATTCTTTTCACTAAATCTTTGACCCCCAATCACTTACTTTTGATTTTCGTGTTCCCGTACCAAATCAACCAACTTGAAATCACTCAACATAAACTCATTAGTCCCAAAATTAAAAACAAAAAGGAAAACCAAGATAATCTATTCTATGAATTAGCTTACCTCCTGATAAGCGCCTTAGTTAACGTCACAGCATGACGAATACAGCATCACAATGGGTTGCCTCCCACAAAATGCCTGATTTAATCCACGGCATAACGTAGTCAATTATGATCATGATTCACTCAACACTTGGGGCTCTTTCAAATTAATTACCGACATAACATTTTCCTCATCACCCATGCCAAGGTAGTGTTTCAACCTTTGTCCATTGACTGTGAACCTTCGAACTTCATCTTCTGATTCAATTGCATCTACTCCTGTAGGATGTACCTCTTGCACACGAAATGGTCCTGACCATCGTGACTTCAACTTACGTAGAAACAATTTCAGTCTTGAGTTGTACAACAGAACCATGTCGCTAGGCTTAAAATTTCGCTCCATAATATTTTTGTCATGGATCATCTTAATCATTTCTTTGTACAACCTGATTCTCTCAAAAGCATGATAACAGAACTCATCAATTTCATGCAGCTCTGTAACTCTACTCCGGTCAGAAGCCTCCATGTCAAGATTTAATTGCTTTAATGCCAAGATTTCCCTATGCTCTAACTCCACCGGTGGTTGACATGACTTTCCAAACACCAATTTGTATGATGGCATACCAATCGGAGTCTTGAATGCAGTGCGGTACGCCCATGGTTCATCATCCAATTTTTCTCTCCCAATTAGTCCGAGTAGCATTTACAGTCTTGGTCAAAACACTCTTGATTTCTCTTTTTGACACCTCCACTTGCCCACTTGTTTGTGGGTGATACCGAGTAGCAACCTTATGGCGAACTCCATATTTCTCTAACAACTTTGCAAAGGCTCGGTTGCAGAGTCGGGTGCCTCAATCACTAATGATCTCCCTTGGAGTGCCAAATCAGGTGAAGACATTTTTTTTTAAAAAAAACAATGACTCCCTTTGCATCATTCATCAGGAGTATCACAGTTTCCACCCATTTCGAGAAATAGTCCACAACTACCACTATGTACATATTGCCATATGAGCTGACAAAAGCCCCCATAAAATCGATTCTCCATACATCGAATATTTCTACCTGTTGAATTGGCTTTATGGGATCTTATTTCGACGGGAGATATTCCCCGTCCATTGGCACTCATCACAGCCATTCATCCAAAAATGTGCATCTTTAAACAATGCCGACCAATAGAAGCCCGACTCCAACACTTTAGGAGATGTCTTTATTCCTCTAAAATGGCCTCCATAATGTGAAGCATGACATGCCTGCAAAATAGAAGCTTGGTCCATCTCAAGGATACACCTCCGGATCATGTTATCAATACAAATACTGAACAAATATGGTTCATCGAAGAAGTACATGTGATAATAACGAAAGAACTTTTTCTTTTGTATAGAAGACAAGTCATAGGGAACAATACTGCTCGTAGTAATTTGCAGTATCTACATACCATGGAGCTACCTCAAGGCTCATGGATAACAGTTGTTCATCTGGGATAGTTTCCACTATCTCTGCCACCTCCACCATCTTTTCAGCTCCTTCAAGCTTGGAAAAGTTATCCACCACTTGGTTCTCTGTTCTTTTTGGTCACAGATTTCCAAGTCAAATTCTTGTTGTAGTAGCAACCGTCGAATCAGGAATAAATTTGACTCCTTCTCAATTAAGTATCTGAGAGAAGCATGGTCAGTATAAACGATTATGTTCGAGCCTATCAGGTATGACCTGAATTTGATAAATGTGAATACCAGTACTAGCCTCTCTTTCTAAGTAACCCTGTAATTTAGATGGGCACCACACAAGGTTCTACATGCAAAGTAGATTGGGTGCATGACATTCTCTTCGCACTGCCCGAGCACTTCTCCCACAGCATAGACGTTTGCGTCACACATCAGCTCAATTGGTTTCTCCCAATCAACTACGATGGGTGCTGACACCAGACTCTTCCTCAATTCCTCAAAAGCTACCTTGCAATCATCAGAAAATACAAAGGGGTGATCTGTCACGCCCTAACTCGGTAAGCGCGACCGATGCTCAACCGAGTGAACGCGGTCAAGAAAGCATGTTAGATACTTTCTACCCAACTCACTCACAATCAAGAGAAGACATAATTTCATAATTAGACAGTAGGGAGATCATGTATACAACGCTAAATCATTTCATTAGTTATATCATTTTTAAGTCTCAAAATACACACATTCTTATGGTTTGAGTCGAACAAGAGATCAAAACACAACATAACTTGTTTGACTTATCTAGCACACATGTACAACCCATATTGTGTTTACGAAGCATCTAAAAGATACAAAAGAGTGTTATGATAGTGTCGGAAACAAGGCCCTGGCTATACCTCAAAACGTGATAATTATATGAACAAAAGATACAATACATAACCCCGGGATGAAGTGGGGCTCACCAAGTCTCTTGGGAAGAGGATGTACCACTATTGCTGCTCAACACTGCCTGCTATGGAACCACCTGCATCCATTTAAAGATGCAGCGCCGCCAGCAAAAAGGACATTAGTATCGTCTAATAGTACAAGTATGTTTAACTAAACACCATCTCAATAGAATGAACGATAATACAAGGAGGAACAATCATGAAATCAATAAAAGCCTCAAACAATACCAAAAGAACAAGTTAAGAATCACATAAATTTTCGAGTAAATTTCCATGATATTAGGTTGGGAGATCTTTAGTGCCGATATACCATAATTCACAGTACCATTGTATTCTTATACGGAGCACGATCACGACCTGATCTCCTAGGTCATCTCATTTGAGACATCAACCATAACCACAATTTCGACTATAATTTCCAACACAATCGCCACCATGTGTGAGGCATGACGTCCGATCACAGCCCGATCGGCTAGGCGGTCTCACCCGAGACATTACCTTTTTCAATCAATCATCTCACTTCATACTTCTTTCACATATTATCAATTCATTGGCACTAGTGGCCACAATTATAAAGTCATTCTTGACACTTGGCCGTATTTCATAATTCCAGTTCCCCTTTCCATATTCAATCATCATCGACAACAATAAGGCTTTCCATTCAAGACATTAAATACATATATGAGCAATTTAGGAATCTTAGGCACATTGAGACTTTTCATACAATTTGGCATAAAAACCTTTATTTGATCTTGACTTGAAGTCTTAACATTTTTAACACATATTCCTCTCAACTGATAAGATGACATGATGAAGCATTTACAATACTTATTGAACATATATCTTTCAGCACAAGCACATTCAGAATACATAATTCTATAATGATCAATTTGGGACTTACTCCAATCACATGAACACTGTGGTATTCAATTCTAAGGAGAAGGGGTTTAGCCAACATAACTCAATTGAGCTTTCTTAAACTTTAAAACGTTCAAGAATTCTTAGAAATTTCAATCTATTTTTAGAAATAGAGCAAGTTGAACCAAGATTAGAAAGATCACCATGATTCTAGCTCACTTGAGCATATTATCAAACACTAGGTGTGCATTAAGGTCCTTAAGTCCCTTTTTATGAAACAATCTATCATCTCGCAACCCATTCTCTACCATTTTATCTCACAACCTTCCTACATTCTTTGATAACGCATGCATGCAAGATGACAACCCCCACACCCAGGAATTGTCTTTCCAATTATCCCCTTTTTAGTAAATTTTCGAAATTGAGAGGTAGGACATAGATTCTTACCTTTATGATGAAGACTTTCCTTGTTAATATTCAATGATTGATCAAGAATTGATGGGTAACAGGTTGAAGGTTACTTCCCCACACTAAGCACTATTTCTCACTTTAAAAGTGTCAGAAATTTGCTTAAAATGGACTATGGCATATGTTTTAACGAAGTAGGGTTGGGTTATAAAAACCCAAAAATGAAGCCATGGGATGCGACCGCATAATGATTCTACGGTCCGCGAAATGGAAGCGATAAATGGCCTCCGAAACTGGGTCGGCATGCTCCACTCACACCTGTTATGCGGCTTGCAGACCTGTTCTTGGAATAAATCAAAAGGTCAGGGAATTTCCCCCTTTAAGCCTATTTCTCACACCACGACTAGTTGCCAAAATTCTTCCAATCTCGTATCATGTAGCTTGTATGACTCTAACTTTGTATGTGCGCCTATGCGACTCTTCTCTCCTCTTTCCTCCAGCTTTTAGCCAACCTCTAGGCCTCACTTTGTGAACATATACATAATTATGGCAAGTTGTCTCTCTGGGTGTCTATAGGTATACTGAAGTTCTTCGCTCAGTACTTTGTCAAACCTACGAATGTTTCTATATCTTATTTCATAGAACTGATTATCCATCTGCATGATTTTACTGCATCCAGGTAGGTCATACTGTACCATCACTCTTACTTTGATTTATCGTTATTGATGTCTGCTACCAAACTCCAGGTTACTGTTACATCCCGTACTTTAATATTAGGATGAGTCGTAGTAATCCATATGAGCTTGAAGGTATTAAGACCATTCATGAGATTATAGAGGATTTGTGACTATGTTATTATAAGACCTCGTAAGTTTAACAACCTTGATACCGTTATATACATTTGATATTGTATTTTCAATGGAACAATTTTGTAAAAAAAGTTTGAAAAATATGATTTTATATAGTTATTAATATTACTACTTTCGAATATGCTTTAAATTATACACATAATATGAGAAAGTTTATGAGATTTTCTTTATTGTAAAGATAGAAATTATTTTCTCACAAGAAAAGAAGGTTAACTTTTTACCATTTTAAGAATTAAGCGTACAAAAATTTGTACTGTTTATATGAGATTAGGAAAATTAGAAGTTGAGAAAATATATGTACTTTTACATGGATGTTTTAATGAAATGATAATGTATGTATTGATGTTATATAGTACCACATGACCATGATAGTAAGTTACATAAAGTGTGTTAAAAGTGAGTAGTATTTTAAGTAATTTGAGATAATTTTTAACTATGTGGGTCATTAGTTAATTATTAGTTAATGGGATATTAACTAGTTACATAAGAATTAGTAGGATTAATTAAGAACCTTGGATAAGCCCAGGGAACTCCTTAACGTCGCAGCAAATCAAACTATATTTGGTAACTATTAAATCATGAAACAAGGGGGCATAATTAGGGGAATTGGCCAAAAAAATCATACTTATCAAGTGGGGCCCACACCACTTTAGTAAGGAACATTTCTAATCTATTCATTCATTTTAGGAAAGATATCACACAAGATTATGATCAACTACATAAAACAAAATAGAGATGCTTACATCCCACTCTAAGTAACGATCTTCAACAAGAATTCACGAGACTTTTTAGCATAATAGCAACGGGATTTTGCGACTCTAAGGGAGTACGGTTGTCACGACCCAAATTTCCAACTCACGGGATCGTGATGGCGTCTAACACCATACTTTCTAGGCAAGCCAATGTTAGAAATTCAGCTAACTGCTTCCTTTTCAAAAATTTACTTCACCATAATAAAATAATTTAAAGTAAATACGAGAACTACTACTGCTCAAAAATAATACCAGAATAATATTCGAAATAGTAATAACGAGCCATGAACTAATACTAACTACACAACTACCCAGAGTCTGGTGTCACAATCCACGAACTACAAAAGAGTACTACAAATAATTGGGCTGAAAGAAATATGTCTCTGTTTTGAACGAAATAAGACAGCAATCTAAATAGATAAGGGAAGACTCCAGGAATCTACGGACGCCAGCAGATCTACCTCGTGTCTTCACGCGTATAGAATCAGCAACTACTTTCACCTAGCTTTGACTGGTACCTGGATATGCACAAGAAGTGCAGAGTGTAGTATCAGTACAACCGACCTCATGTACCGAGTAAGTGGCGAGCCTAACCTCGGCGAAGTGGTGACGAGACTAGGACAGGACACCACATAAAACCTGGGCATGTATAAACATACTAGCAGCAACAATAACAATTAAAGAGTTAACATTATATCCAATAATGGGAAGGGATCATGCTATGGGGAATTTAACATAAGGGGTGAGAAAAACAACAAGACATCAATAAACAGTAATCAACAATAATTTAAAGCAACAAGAATAGAAAAGGAACTCGCACGGCACCACCCTTCGTGTATTTGCTCTCATTCTTCCCATATCATAAATAAGCATACACTGCATCACCCTTCATGCTTTTATTCTCACAATGTATTTCATTCAGGCACGGCATCACCTTTCGTGCTTTTACTCTCACAATGTATTTCATTCAGGCCCGACATCATCCTTAGTGCTTTTACACTCCTCCTTACCAATCACAGAATCATTAACAACATACAAAGAGTGATTTCACATGAAATCGATATTTCATCATAGTTTCTATTATCATTTATCATTTCAACCTCAATTCAATATTCACAAGGCATTTCACAAGAAATCAGTGTTCCAACATAGTTTCTAACGTCATTTGTTATTTAAATCTCAACTCAATATTCATAATATTATCCATCATTGTGGAACCCGATACCAAACTTCCAACATTTCAACAAAAGTGATAATCACAAGTAATAGACTTTACAACTATCAAAATAACAAGAATTTACTTTCACTCGCATGTTATGACCTGGCCACAACGTATAGGTACTCGTCACCTCACCTATACATTGGATTTAGCAACAAAACAAGTAACAAGTAGTCACACAATACCTATTCCCTCAAGGTAAAGTTAGACACAACACTTACCTCGAATTAACGGCCACTCACTGCTCAAGCACTTCTTTTCCTTTAGAATTGGGCTTCAACTCACTCGAATCTAATCACAATTGGGTTCAATATCATTAATTATTGCTAAAGGTATTAACTTTAATGAAAAACTATGGTTTGGATCTTTGGAAAATCGCCTATGGAGGTTTAGGGTTTGAGAGAATTGAAAAAGAGGTGAAAATCCCGTCTAAAATCTGTTTTAATAGGTTTCGAATCTCGCATTTGCGATCAGGGGTTCGCAATTGCAAACCTTTCAAATTCCAGCAACCATCGCAAATGCGATGAAATTGTCGCATTTGCGACTTCCGGGGGATTCCGCATTTGCCACCAGAATCTCGCATTTTCCAGATCATAGGCTGGCGCAGGACTTTGCATTTGCGAAGCCTGATCTCGCAATTACGAGATCAGAGGCCACCCAACACCAGATATCAGCTGAGTGAAATTTTTCTAAGTCTAAACACTCCGTATCCTACCCCAAACTCACCCGAGCCCTCGGGGCTCCAAACAAAACATGCACACAAGTCTAAATATATCATACGGACTTGCTCGTGTGATAAAATCATCAAAATAACATCAAAAAATACAAATTTAACATCAAAACTCAAGATTTCCTCAAGAACACTCAAATTTCTAACTTTTCAACCAGACGTCCAAATCACGTTACTTCAACTCCGATTCTCATCAAACTTCACAGATAAGACTTAAATATCACAAAAAATTTGTTCCGTCCTCCGGAACCAAAATATGGGCCGATACCAACGATTTCAAACATTATTTCATTTCTTTATTTCCTGTAAAAACCAGCACAACAATTTTCTTCAAAAATTATTTTCTAAGGCTAGAAACCTCGTAATTCAATTCATGGCATACACCCAAGTCCCATATTTTACTACGGACCTCCCGGGATCGTCGGAACATAGATCCGGATCCGTTTACTCAAAATGTTGACCAAAGTCAACTAAAAATTAAATTTTAACTCTAGAAATTTCTATTTATCATATTTTCCACATAAAAGCTTTCTGGATTCACGCACGGACTGTGCACGCAATTCCAGGTAATTAAATTAGTGTTTTAAGGCTAATACGTCTAGAATGGAGTCTAAATTCGTAAAATAACCCTTTGGGTCATGACAATCTCCACCTCTAAAACAAACGTTTGTCCTCAAACGGACATGGAAAATTACCTGAACTCGCACACAAGTGTTGATATCTACTCTGCATGTCCGACTCAGACTCCCAAGTAGTTGCCTCAACAGGCTGACCTCTCCACTGCACTCAAACTGAAGGGTAACTCTTTGATATCAATTGACGAACATGCCGGTCTAAAATGGTTTGTCTCCTCCTCATAAGTTAAATCTTTCTCCAATTGGACAGAGCTGAAATCTAACACGTGGGACGGGTCACCATGATATATCTGGAGCATAGACATATGGAATACCGGGTGAACTGAGGATCACCCTGGAGGAAACGGAAGTCTATAAGCTACCTCCCCCACTTTCTCGAGAATCAAATGGTCCGATATACCTAGGGATCAACTTGCCCTTCTTCCCAAATCTCATGAAACCCTTCATGGGCGATACCTAAAGTAATACTCTCCAACCATGAATTCCACATCACGAACCTTACGGTCAGCGTAACCTTTTTGCCTAGACTGAGTTGCACGAAGTCGATCCTGTATAACCTTGACCTTATCTAAGGCCTCCTGAACTAAGTCTGTACCCAATAACCAAGCCTCTCCCGGCTCAAACCACCCAATTGGCGATCTACACTGTGTACCATATAATGCCTCATAAGGATCCATCTGAATGCTCGACTGATAATTATTATTGTAGGAAAACTCTGCTAACGGCAAAAATTGATCCCCAGAACCTCTAAAATCAATAACACGAGCGCGGAGCATATCCTCCAAGATCTGAATAGTACGCTCGGACTGTCCGTCCGTCTGAGGATGAAATGTTGTGCTCAACTCAACTCGTGTACCCAACTCTCGCTGAACTTCCCTCCAAAAGTGCGAGGTAAATTGCGTACCTCGATTAGAAATAATAGACACGGGCACACCGTGAAGATGAACAATCTCTCGGATATATATCTCTGCCAACCGCACCGAAGCATAAGTACTTGCCACTTTAATGAAATGTGCTGATTTAGCCAGCTTATCCACAATAACCCAAACGGCGTCGAACTTCCTCTGAGTTCGTGGGAGTCCAACAACGAAGTCTATAGTGATACGCTCCCAATTCCACTCAGCAATCTCTATCTACTGAAGTAAACCATCGGGTGTTTGATGCTCATATTTCACCTGTTGGCAATTCAAATAACGATCCACATAAGCAACAAAATCTTTTTTCATCCTTCTCCACCAATAGTGCTATCGCAAGTCCTGGTACATCTTGGCAGCACCCGGGTGAATAGAATACTTAGAACTGTGAACCTTCTCAAGTATAAATTCACAAATTCCATCAACATTAGGCACACATATACGACCCTACATCCTCAAAACACCGTCATCTCAAACTGTAACCTTCTTGGCACCACCGTGCCGAACGGTGTTCCTAAGGACCATCAAGTGCGGGTCATCATCCTGCCGATCTCTGATACGCTCGAATAAGGAAGACCGAGCAACTGTACAAGCTAGAACATGGCTTGGTGAAATGTCCAATCTCATGAACTGATTAGCCAACGTCTGAATATCTGAAGCTAATGGTCTCTCACTAACTGGAATAAATGCAAGGCTGCCCATACTTACTGTCTTCCTACTCAATGCATCGACCACCACATTGGCCTTTCCTGGATGATACAATATAGTGACGTCATAATCTTGCAATAACTCTAGCCATCTCCTCTGTCTCAAATTAAGATCATTTTGATTGAACAAGTACCAGAGGCTATGATGATCCGTGTAAACCTCACATGGAACACCATAAAGATAGTGCCTCCATATTTTCAATGCGTGAACAATGGCGGCCAAATCCAAGTCATAAACAGGATAATTCTTCTCATGAACTTTCAACTGCCGAGACGCATATGCAATCACCCTGCCATCCTGCATCAATACTTCTCCAAGCCCAACACGGGAAGCATCACAATATACTATAAAAGATCCTGAGCCTGATGGCAACACCAACACAGGTGTTGAAGTCAAAGCTTTCTTGAGCTTCTGAAAGCTTGCCTCACACTCATCCAACCATTTAAATGGGGAACCTTTCTGATTCAATCTCGTCATCGGGGCTGCTATAGATGAGAACCCCTCCACAAAATGACGGTAGTATCTCGCCAAACCCAAGAAGCTCCTGATTTCCGTGGCTGATGCGAGTCTAGGCCAGTTATTGACTGCCTCTATCTTCTTAGGATCTACCTGAATACTCTCTACTTATACGATGTGACCCAAGAAAGCTAGTGAATCTAACCAGAATTCATACTTTGAACATTTTGCATACAACTGATTATCCCTCAAAGTCTAGACTGCTATATGGAGGTGCTGCTTATGCTCCTCCCGACTGTGGGAGTATATAAGAATATCATGAATAAACACAATTATTAATGAATCCAGATAAGGCTTGAAAATCTGATTCATCAAATCCATAAAGGCTGATGGGGCATTAGTCAAGCCAAAAGACATCACCAAAAATTCCTTGTGCCCATACCTTGTCTGAAAGGTTGTCTTAGGAACATCGGACGCCCTAATCTTCAACTGATGGTAGCCGGATCTTAGATCAATTTTCGAAAACACACTGGCACCCTGAAGCTGATCAAATAAATCATCAATTCTCGGCAATGGATACTTATTTTTGATAGTAACCTTATTCAACTGCTGGTAATCTATACACTTTCTCATCGATCCATCCTTCTTCTTTACGAACAAAATCGGTGCACCCTAGGGCGAGACATTAGCCTTGACGAAACCCTTATCAAGAAGATCTTGCAACTTTTCTTTCAATTCTTGTGGGGCCATCCAGTATGGAAGAATAGAATGGGATGAGTGCCCGGAGCCACATCAATACAAAAATCGATATCCTTGTCGGGTGGTATCCCCAGCAGGTCTGTAGGAAACACTTTGGGAAACACCCGAACAATAGGCGCTGAATCTATTGAAGAAATTTCGGCATCAGAATCACGAATATGAGCCAAATAAGCCAAACATTCCTTCTCAACCATGCGACGAGCCTTGGCATAGGAAATCACTCTGCTGGGAGAATGACCAGGAGTCCCTTTCCATTCTAACCGAGGCAATCCCGGCAAAGCTAAAGTAACTGTCCTGGCATGACAGTCCAAGATGAAATAATAAGGTGACAACCAATCCATGCCCAATATGACATCAAAATCGACCATGTCAAGAAGCAAAATTTCTACACTAGTTTCAAGACCCTCAATAACGACTACGCACGAACGATATACACGATCTACAACAATAGCATCCCCCCATAGGTTTAGACACATAAACAGGGACACTCAGGAGTCACGGGGCACAACCAAATACGAGGCAAAATATGATGACACATAAGAATAAGTAGACCCCGGATCAAGCAAAACTGAAGCAGCTCTATTACAAACTGAAATGGTACCTGTGATAACTGCATCGGAGGACTCTGCCTCGGGTCTAGCTGGAAAAGCGTATAATCAAGGCTGGGCCCAACCACCCTAAACTACATCACCGGGAGGACCCCTGACAGGTGGAACTCCACCTCTAACGGGTTGGCCTCCACCTCTAGTGGGCTAGCCTCCACCTCTAGCATTTTGACCTCTACCTCTGGCTACCTGACCACTACCCCTAGCTGGCTGGGCAGGTGGTGCTGAAACTGGTGCCGAAATGATAGCACGAGAATTTTGGCACTGAGAGTTATCCGACGCATGAGGGCAATACCTAGCAATGTGCCTCGGGTCACCACAAGTATAACAAGACTTCGGCTATCGAGACTGCTGGTGTCACAAATCCTAACCTGCCGTGATGGCGCCTATCGTGGGACTAGGCTAGCCAACCATTTCAGATTATCAATATATCCCATAATTTCCCCAAAATTTAACAGATTTTAAAAATAGCAGAAAGAGATGAAACAAAATACACTTCCCCAAAACCTGGATTCAACTGTCATGAGCATCTAATACTGAAAATACAATGTACAACATAGTGACTTTCTACAACAAAAGTTTGAGGTACAAAATACCAAAAGAAACTATAATATGAGGGATGGAAAAGAGGTGAGCTGGGGACACTGAGCAGCTACTTCAATCCTCGAACAACTCCAAGCTCGTCCGGAAATCAACTAGTGAGATGGTCTGGTACCTGAATCTGCACATAGAGGTGCAGGGAGTAATGTGAGTACGCCAACTCAGTAAGTAATCAATGTAACTAAAAATGTGAGTGCAGTGACGAGCCATTTAAATCATGTAAACCAATATAATGAATAACAGTGGAAATGAACAAATCAAGTCAGAAATCTACAATTTCGAATATTTCATAAAACTCTGGTTTCCATTTAAAAATCACGTATGAAAACTTTTGTCCAACATTTATCATCATAGGCTCAGTGTAAAGAAGAGTGAAAACAGCATTTTCATAAAAATATAAGCCTCTCGGCCACAGCATCACTCACAGTTAAGCCTCTCGGGCAAGCCTCTCAGTCACTCATGACTCCACTATCAGTATCTCATGCTATCACTTAACACTCGTACTCAGTAAACACCATGAACACACACAACTGATGCGGCGGGTAGCTCGCTCCACTACATATATATGTATATATATATATATAT
>ML410164.1:0-48261 GCA_005239525.1 Nicotiana knightiana
TAAAACACCTAAAATGCACGGTATATAATGCTAAAAATCATGAATTCTAGCCACGCATCAAATACCTACATGCTAAGTGAAACAGTGATTTAGGCATGCTAGTTACATATTGAATAGCCAAATAGTAAACAGGAATAGGACTGGAAATCAGTGAACTAAAGCAGTAACATAACACATAGAGTTTTAAACTTGAAATTGAATTAGAACATACATGTTAAGGAGAGCAGACACAGAATATAGAGCAAATGTAGTGCAATAACCAGCCTTGGATTACAACCGGCTAGTTCATTAAGAGTAGCAGGTAACAAGAAAGAGCAGAAAGCTTTTAAGTGTAAGAGAGAATTGATGAACTAGTGTTCCCTGTGTTAGTGAGAATAAAAGAGGGTATATATAGCAGTTGAGAGCTAGGTAAATAAGGTAAACAATCAATTGTTCAGTAATTAGGGATAATTACATAATCAATTAAGAATAAAATTCGTAAGGTCTTCCCTTAATTAAGGTAGTAGTTCACCAACGGTACAGAACAAGAAACAACTAAGTAAAGAAATCAAATAACTTAAGTATGGGGTAGGTAATTAGGGGTAAATACACAAAGAGTTCAATTAAGGAAATAAGCAGTAAGAATCTATAAATAACACGGTCAATCACAGAATAAGGTAAGAGATAATTTAAAAGTTGTGAAAATAGGGAAAATAACCGGAAATCGGCATATAAGTATCATCACGGTGAATCAGGGAATAAAAGAATCGAAATAGTACTGATTTTAAGGAAAATAACATAAGCTTCCATGAATAAGCATACAACTCGAGTATAAACAGAAAGAATCAAACCTGAAACCCTAATAGGACATATTAGGGTAAAATCACAACATATTCAAATTAAGCAAAGCATTATTCATCAGAGTCAAACACATAGCAGAATCATATAGCAAATAAACAAGACGAACTTCACAATCCAAACAGAGTGCGAAAAATGGGGGTTTCAACATGAACTAATTAAGGTTGAGAAGAAACTCGACATAATCGATTAAACTCATAAGAATCAGAGAATAAACACTTTTAAAAAATCAGAAATCGTCTTTGAAGAAAGGTTTTCAGAAACCCTAGTTCGGAAAAATGAAAAAATCCCTTGAAAACTAGAAGGTTTGTCATAAAAACAAGTGAAAATAGTTCGATATTTCTCAAATCTGTATAGATCTAAAAATTTTAAGAGACGATATTAGGGTTTCAAGGAAATAACCCAGAGATGAAAACACCGGCCTCGAAACTATAGGTTTAGCCAAAAAAATAGGAAGGTCTTACTGGAATTGAGCCATGGCGGCCTGAGACAGGTGAGAACAGGACAAAGATGTGAGTGGACTGAACCTGGTTCCTTGAGGACCTGAAAGATAGCAAATTCCCGGCGTAGGAGAGCCGTTAAGGCTGGAGGATGGTGATAATCCACCATAGTCAACGGTAGGCAAGCAACGACGAGGGAAAATTATGGTTAGGGCAGAGAGGATTTGGAGAGGAGAGTGAAGGGTGACGACAGAGTGTGAGAGGAGAGTGAGGGGTTTGGGGGGTCGTTCAGTTTAATTATGGTAAGGGGATATCCGGACCATTGATCAAAAATGATCAACGACCAGGATTGGCTAAGATTATTGGGTCGAGCAGGTTGGGGTTTTGGGCTCAAAGGGTTTGGGCCAATTTATAAGGGGTATTGGGCTGGTATTCAGGCTAATCTTGAAAAATAAAAAGGGTTGTTTATTAAATACCCAAAACAATTGAATAAAGATAGTTTGTAAGATAATTAACTAATTATAAATAATTTTCATGCATAGAAATGTTTCAAGAATAATTAGTTAGAATTTTTAAAATACAATGGACTGATTTTGGTACCAAAATATATGCATGGGCTATAATTGCAAAGATATTGCAATTATAGCCAAAAGGTGTCAATTTGGCTATTTATGAAATAATTTGGACAAGAAATATTTTGAAATCACTTGTGACGCAATTTTATAATTATTTATTAAAACTAAAATACTGGGCAAATTAATAAAAATATGAAAAATTATGGAAAAATACCAATTGATGTTAATGCATGATTTTGAGGACATACATGCAACAAAATTTAATTTGGTAAAAATTGGGTATCAACACTAACAATAATATATCAAAATTATAATTAAGCATGTATAGCATGAATAATACTAAAATCTTAATAACAGGAAATAGTAAATAATCCTTTCGCAAATATTAAGTCCCGAATTTATTTTCATCATTTAACAATTTATATCTCAAGCCAATGAAGCAATATCAATATTATTAATTCCAAAGATTTATCATGTTCGTGCATTTTGGATATAGTTGCCACTTGTCCTTGGTAGCTTAGGTTGTTGCTAATCTGTTTATTTAACCTTCAAGCAGAACGTGTATTTATTTGTATCAGTTTTGAAATTTCAAGTCTTAGAAGCTCGTGATTCGTATTACCATGTGTTGGGTAAATTTGTAAATGTTCAGTTATCTATTCTCTATTCTCTTATAATCTCAGTTGAGTTGTATTTTGGATTTTTATACGGGTGAGCTTGAAAATGGAAGTGAATGTTAATTGGATCTGCGGTGTTTCCTTGTCAAGAAGAGTCTACATGTCAATGTTGGAGTGATGCAAGAAATGGTTCCAAAATCCCAATAAGTTCCCTCAGGGCGGTCATATCGGATTGAGCTACTTTCAGGTTGGCAGTCTACTTGACTCGGTTGAGTTAGAGGCGATTGGTTATGATTACTTGATAATGTGTTACTGATATCCGAAGAACTTATCATGGTTATGATCACGGTCGGAGTTGATGCTTTCTAAAGGTATAGGAGCTATAATGCTTATGGTTCAGAGTTGACTGTGAGACTTTTATAGTGTTGCAAATTAGCATGTTAGAAGCAACGCGCCGTGTGGGGTTGAAAGGTTGCATGTACAAGGTTGCAGTTAGTTTTGAAGGGGAGGATATGAGTTCTTGATGGTACAAATGATTTCCGGTGTTTTAGATTTTGCTGGCACTATGTGTTTTCACCGGAGCGCCTATTGGTAGACACATTGTGTTTTGATTTATGGGTGCATTTATGAGGGATGATGTAGTATGAATTACGTGTCAGCTATTTGGGAAGCGGTGTTGAGACTGGGTAGGAAAATTTCTGGTATTCGTGAGGCTCATAGATTGAATGTTCTTGTTGGCAAATTATTCCTTGACCGTGAGTTATGAATGAATGTAGAAAAATGGGTGATTAATGGTAGGTGTTATGGAAAGGTCGCTATAAACTGTTGGGGTTTATTTTGAGCCCAGTAAGGGTGTACTATGTATCAGACTGAATTTGCTTTCTCTTGCGCAGTCGTTGCCACATGTATATCATCGGGCGGAATGGATGTTATTAGTGCCTTGATTTATGTTATATGTTTCTCTCTTATGCTATGATGGGTTGCGAGGGCTACATGATTCTTCGCATGCATATTGTGACTCAGTTTAGGCCTCATGGAACTAGGGCGAGGTGGCCTTTGTGATGTTGCTTAGCTTTTTGCACCATAGCTGTGCTTGTCTTTCTCAGTATTGTTTGTTCCTAATAATTTTCCCTACAGTTATATTTTGTGTACTCTGTTATGCTCGATGTTGAATCACATGTGATCACTGAGCCCGAATATTATGGCTCGATGGGTACCCTATGTGGATTGATATGATGGGTTTGGTTTTCACGCCCCAACGGTACAATGATGAAATGTGGCTCCTTATTTGTATTGTGTATTTTTATTTCACCTTGTTGAGAATAATTCATAGTAAAGTGCTAAAATTTTGCTGCCTACTTAATTTGCTTAGTAGTTTTCTTATTTGGTTTTCTTACTGTTATCTGTAATATCTGAATTATTACTTGTTAGTGTACTGAACCGGTTGTGTGTGGCTCCATATATTATTGTTGATACTGGTCGGTGTGGTTTCTTGTGTTGGCTGAGATGAGGTTTCTAGACCTGAGATTTGCGTTATTATAGTGCGATTTTTTTGGAGAAATAACACTATAGTTTGTTGAGGATTTGGACAATGGCCCTGGTCGTGCAAGTGAATTTCTTGGCTTATTAATCAGATGAGTGGTTAAGCAGTTATGCATGTTTCTTTCATAGTCGGTAGGGTATAGAGGTTTTGAACAAGGTCCTAATCGATATGAGGTTTTTTAGCAGCACCAGATTTTTTTTGGGCAGTAATGGTGGTCAGCAGTTCCTACTGTGAGTGTCATGATTTGATACGACTGGTTCAGACTTGTACAGTGTGTAGATGTGGGATTCAGATCTTGTAATAAATTCTAGATGATAAAATAGGGTTCTAATGTTTAAGGACCAAGGTTGAAACAGGATCTCTAATGGTGTTGTATTGGTGGGCTTACATGGATCAGGGTGACGTAGGATCACCCCCAAGGTTGTACTTAGTGAGGTTACACTATAGTTTAATATCTTGGGGAAGACTCCTGGCATGTTCGAGGACAGACGTGTGTTTAAGTGGTGGATGATGTGACAATCCGATAGGTCGTTTTGAGTATCTGCACTTCGCTCAATATTTTGAGGGCTTGAGTAAGTCCGTGTTATGTTATGGTACTTGTTGGTATGTTTGGACGTGGTCCCGAGGGGCTCGGGTAAGTTTCGGATAGGTTTGGGTTGTGTTGCACTCGTTTTTCATGTTTTAACATCGTTTTTCAAGCATAAATAATATCATATTGAACAAATGAGCTCGGATTTAGCATTAGGTCAGTATCATAATCACGGACCCGTAGAAATAAGAATCGTCGAATATGGATATCGTATGAGGATTTTATGGTCATTTTACTAAGAATTGGGTTGCCATATTTTTTCCGATTAAACACGAAATTGCAACTGACTTCGTATTTAAAAATCTGCACTATTTCCAATTATTGAAACTAACATATCTCCTTCAATATAAGGTGAAATTGAGTGATTCAAGAGCCTAACTTGACTAGAATTTCACAAGGAATCCATTGAAGGCATAAAAAGTAATTTTTTAGGACTATTTGACATGATAAATGAGGCAGAATAGCTGTCAGAAAAAAAATATATAAAATAAGGGTTTATTCAGTTGGTCATATTTTGAGTTGGGAAGCTTGAATTTGGGATATTTTAGAGGCGATTTTGACCATATGAATTGGGTAAGTATTCTCTACTCGGTTTTGGTTATATTTCATGAATCTATCTTTGTTTTTGGGATCTGATATATGATTTCAAAGTGAAATTTGGGGGTTTTTGCCTAAAGTTTCATAAAATGAATTTTTAAGTTTTAAACATCGATTCGGAGTCGGATTTCAGTGAAATTAGTATGGGTGGACTCATAATTGAATGGGTTGCCGGATTTTGTGTGTTTTGTCGGGTTCCAAGGTGCGGTCCCGGGTTGGGCTTTCTGGCCGATTTTGGGCCTTTAATTAAAGATTCGACCTTTTACAATTGGGATTGGTTCCTTTAGCATTGTTTGATGTATTTGAGTTGTTTTTGGTTAGTTTCGATCCGTTCGGAGGTCAGAAGCGCGAGATGGAATTTTTGGATCACCACTTGGCTTGCTCGGTATTGTAATTGACTTGTTCGAGGTAAGTGTTTTGCGTAACTTTGTTGAGGGAATTTTTCCTCTTATTTGTCATTGTTTTCTACTTTAGAGGGTGATACCTATATGAGGTGACGAGCGTATATATATGTGCCAGGGTTAATCATGCTTGGGGGTGGATTATGTTACTTTTATGTTTGTAGAATTTCGTGACCTCTTACTTCATGCCTCACTTGACTTCTAGATATTAAGAACCTAGTATTAAATGTTAGAATCGAAACTTAGCCTATTATAACTTGATCAAATTTGATGGAACTCTGAGAATACATTGATGTGTCTAATTCGGTCATCCCTATGCATAATCATTTATACATTGTTATAGACGATATTTTAAGATCCTAGATTCCATACTTGTATTGTTGATAAATTGTGGGATTTGTGGAAGTACATGAATTATGTATTCCTTGAGGGTTCATTGAATCATTTTCGGTTTGGAAATCAGTGATTGAGAATTTGTTTGGAATATTCTTTTGGACACTCTCCTCGATGTTATTTATACTTCCCGCCTTGCTATTTTATTGATATTCACATGCTTGGTAAGGAAAAGTGTAAAGCACGAAGGGTGATGACGTGTCATTTCATATACATTATCATGTGAGGGAAGAGTGTAAAGCATGAAGGGTGATACCGTGCCATATCATGTAAGAGTAAAAGCACGAAGGGTGATGCCATTTCATTTCATTTTTATTGTTATGATTTTAATATTGTGAGGTCATGGCACGAAGGGTGTTTCCGTTCCGGTAAGGATGAGGTACATGCATTATGATGTGATATCTGTTTTCCGTGTATACATTATATGCCTTTACCTTGAGCTGTTATTGTCGAAATTATATATAGTTTGTTGATATGTTGTTATTGTCCCGTACTTGACCTCTACCTCAATTTTTGTTGTGTTGTCCATGTCTTTTACTTTCTTAACATGACTATGCCATGCCTATTTCCTGCTTTTAAAATTATACTCATGTCATACATATTCCATCACACTCTAGTTTAAGTATTCCGTCATGCTAGTCATTCACGCCCTTACTTGTTAACTTGTAAAGATCATGTGTTTCCTTCTTATTTTTCATATTTGTACTTAGGCCTCCAATATGTTAGTTAATTGACGTTGATGTCCTTTACTTTCCAATTGGTTGTTATTACTCACATGCTTTCCGCCTAGTCTTTTACTGTTACCCACATGTATATCCTCGTCCATTGTTGTTACTTGCGTTTTTCCTACTTCGTAATTCCTGTTATCGTGTTTCTGTTATCTGGTTGGTTCTGTTATACGTACATTTGAAAGGATGATTTGAAAGCACGAAGGATGTTGTCGTGCTAATTGATTTGTCACATAAATTTATTTATATATGGTGAGGGTGAGATAGAAGCAGGAAGGGTGTTACCGTGCCATTTGACTTGATACCTTGGATACACTGTTCATACGAGGAAAGATTGTAAATCTTCTATCGTGGTTCCTGCTAGTAACTGTTGACTGTCTCGCAGAGTTGTATATGTTATTTTTATCTGTTATGTTTTGAACTGCCTATACTGTTAGTCTAATGTGCATGTTATAACAATAAACATCTTTCAACTAAAATCCTCGTCACTACCTCGATGAGGTTAGACAAAATACTTACCAGTATAAGGGGTCGGTTGTACTAATACTACACTTCTATACGATGTGTACAGATTTTTGGAGCAGAGTTGCTGGTGACGTCAGGTGCTGATTCGGAAAATGTTTGTGCGTTTTGGATATAGCTGTCACTTGTCCTTGGTAGCTTAGGTTGTTGCTGATCTGTTTATTTAACCTTCAAATAGAACGTGTATTTATTTGTATTAGTTTTGAAATTTCAAGTCTTAGAAGCTTGTGATTCGTACTACCATGGGTAAATTTGTAATATTCAGTTATCTATTTTCTATTCTTTTATAATCTCAGTTGAGTTGTATTTTCTGTTAGTTGGCTTACCTATTGGATTGAGTTAAGTGCCATCATGACTTGTGTTTTTTTGGGTTGTGACAATCTATCTGCTATCGAGGCGTTCGACCCGCTCCACAAAAGAAAATACTTTAAAGAAAACACAAATTCCCAATAACAGTTAAGTGTCCCATTCACAACTTCAAGTAATTGAAATTCAAACTTTTGCAATTCCTTTATCAAATTTCAATATGACTTAGGCAATACGTTTACAGGTAGGGTACAAACATTTCAAGTATAGCATAATATGAGTCCTAGACTACCTGAAAAATAGCATAATTAGTATCTAAGTACGGACTCTAATCACCTTGTGCGTACGTAGCCCCCACAAATAGGAAAACATATTAATTACTTCACCTATGGGGTTAATTCCCTCTTACAAGGTTAGAAAGAGACTTACCTCATCTCAAAGCCTACTTTCCGGTCCAAGATTGTGCTCAAACCGTCAATTTGGTGCCCAACGACTCGAAACTAGTCAAATATTATATAAAATGATCAATACATGTTCAAAAGTTCATATCCTAGCTATCAAAGTGATTTCCCAAGCCTATTTGAAGAATCCCTAAAGTTCACCCCCGAGCCCACGTGCCCGGATTCCGGAAATTTTTGAAGAAAGTAGTTACCCAGAACCCGATGAACTCAAGTATATGATTGTTACTAAATTCCATAATTAATTTCGTGGTTAAATACCTTTTTTTTGTATCAAAACCTAGGTTTTTATTCTAATCCATAAATTCCACAAATTTACATGTTAAAATTTACCCATAATCTATGTATTAAACTCAAATTAGGTAGAAATTACTTACCCTTAATAGCTAAGTTGAAATGCCTCTTTTTCAAGCTCCAAAATCGCCGAAGTGAAAAATTGGGAGAAAAAGGTCTAAGTCCCGTATTTAAGACAAAGATTCTCCCCAGCTAAAATTGCCTTCTTCGCGGACGCGGAAGAAGCCTCGTGTTCATGAAGGCCTAAGCTGCAAGGGCATCGCTAACGCGACAGTTCTAACGCGAAGAGCAAGGTGCACTGGCCCTCCCATGCCCCATTTCCTCTACGCGAATGCGAGGGGGGCTTTACGAACGCGTAGGCCTAGGCTCACCAGGCTTCGCGAACGTGAGAGCCTGATCGAGAACGCGAAGGGAAATTTCCCACTGCCCTCAAATCTTTTTTTACGAACATGATGGCCCTCCCGCGTCCGCGAAGAAGAAAACTAGAACTGGAAAATCTGGTTTCCTAAACTTAGCTCCAGGCAGTCCGAAACTCACCCGAGCCCCTCGGGACCCCTTCCAAATACACCAAGAAGTCTATAAACATAATATGCACCTGCTCAAGCTCTCAAAATGCATAAAACAACAACAAAGCCACGAATCACACCCCAAAACCAAATTGAATCAAAATATGAACTTCAAGTTTTCAAATCGCTCCGAACGCGCCGAGTCATACTTAAACTACTCGGAATGACACTAAATTTTGCGTGCAAGTCTTAAATCACTATACGGTCCGATCTTGGAATTCCATTTGGACCTAGACATCACCAAAACCTACTCTAAACCGAATTTAAAGAACTTCAAAAACCTTCAAAGAGATAACTTTCACTATTAG
The DNA here is from genome assembly GCA_005239525.1 of Nicotiana knightiana. NCBI lineage: Eukaryota > Viridiplantae > Streptophyta > Magnoliopsida > Solanales > Solanaceae > Nicotiana > Nicotiana knightiana. The sequence continues at coordinate 9,172 of ML410164.1, forward strand.
GCACTGAATCGCTCCTGGGTCATCCAAAACCTGATCCCAATATACCCCCAAGTCTGAAATCATCACACGAACCTATTGGAACTGTCAAATCCTAATTTCGAGATCGTTTACTCAAAATATTGACTGAAGTCAAACTTAGCCTTTTAAGGCCAACTTAGGAACCAAGTGTTCCGATTTCAACCCGAACCTTTTCAAATCCTGAATTAACCATCCCCGCAAATCATAAAACAGTAAAAGAACATATAAGGAGTCTTATTTAGGGGAACAAGTTTCTAAAAAGCAAAACTACCGGTCGGGTTGTTACAATCTCTCACATAGGCCAGATACGCATCATACCCCTTCTCAACCATTTCTTGATCCTTAAAAATTTGAACAACTCTGCTAGGAGCATAATCCAAGTTACCTCTTCACTCTAGCCATGGTAGACTTGGCAAAGCCAACGTCACCATCTTGGCGTAACAATCAAGGATAACGTGATAGGACGACAACCAGTCCATGACCAAAATAATATCTAAATCCACCATACTGAGCAATAATAAATCAGCTCTGATCTCAAAACCACTAATAACAATCAAACACGACCGATACACGTGGACAACAATAATAGAATTACCCACGGATGTAGATACATAAACAGAAGAACTCAAAGAATCACGGGATACACCCAAATACGGGGCAAAATAAGATGACACATAAGAATAAGTGGAGCCTGGATCAAATAAGATTGATGCATCTCTATGATAGACCGGAACAATACCCGTGATAACAGAATCGCATGCATTTTCCTCTATCCTAGTCGAAAGGGCATAATATCTGGCCTGGCGACCTATACCTGTCCGACCTCCACCTCTAGCTGGTTGTGCAGGTGGAGTGAAAAACGGTGCAGTAATCATGCCCTATGGAATGTGTGGGGCCTGAAAAATCTGTGGAGGTGCACCCCTCCTGAATCTGGGGAAATCCCTTATTATATGATGAGTGTCACCACACTCAAAATAAGCCCTCGGAGGGCGTCGATGCTGGGACTAGCTCGGGCCTGATCGACTGGACTGACCGCTGAAAGCACCCCATACAGGAGGTGCAGTAGACACTGGCGGTGCATAATATGGAACCTGAGGTCTGGGAGTAGCCGGAATACCACTGGAAGCTGGAAGTCCTGAATGAATAGGGCGACTCACATAGCCTCTACCATGATGGGTTGCAGTTGGAGCACGAGAATTTTTATATGTGCCAAAATCTCGGGGTCTCTTAGCTTCTTTCTCTTCTCTCTCCCGGATTTGCATACCCTCCAATCTTCTAGTAATTGAAACCGCCTATTGGTATGCGATGTCCATCTCCAGCTCTCGGGCCATACTGAATCTGATACTAGGGTGGATCCCCTCAATAAATCCGCGAACCCACTCTCGAACAGTAGAAACTAAGGCTAGTGTATGCCTAGCCAAATCACTGAACCAAACCGTATACTCTGACACGGTCTTAGGACCTTGGTACAACTGCTCAAACTCTAGCGTCATGTATCTCTAAGAATCTGAGGTACATATACCCTCAAGAACATATCTGAAAACTGAGTCCAAGTGAGTGAAGTTGTCTCAGCCGGACTATCCAACTCATATGACCGCGACCACTGGTAGGCCGCTCCTCTAAGCTGGAATGCCGTGAAAGAAACCCTACTAGAATCCACAATACCTATAGTACGGATGATACGGTGATATTCCTCATGAAAACCCTGAGCATCCTCTGAAGCCAAACGCTGAAAGTGGGAGAGTGGTACTTCGTGTACCTCTCGAGGCTGAGTTGCTCCCCCTCCGAAACTACTGCCCTAACCTTGGGCCAAACTGGGACAACTGGCTACACTAGCATAACCTCTGGGAAATTGTCAACCTGGGCTCGTGGCTTTAGGGTACGGGCGGCGGGATTTTTTGCTCCTCCCCCGACCTGAGATGTGGCAGGAGCAAGTGGAATCAACCCGACCTGAGCTAGAGTGCCAAACATGCTCTAAAATGGGCAAGAGTCTCTTGAAGTGCAGGTGTAGTAGCAGGCGTCTCAGGTGCATGCTCTCAAACTTGAGCTACTGGTGTCTCTTCTACAGTAGCTCGTGTAGGTGCTCTGACTGCTCCACATGGTCTTCCTCAGCCTCTAACCCGACCCCGACCTCTTGCGGCTCCAGCAAGGGGTGTCGGTGTCTGATCATCGGATCTAGTTGTGTGTGTCCTCACCATCTCTGAGATAATAGAAAGACATAGGTTTTAAAATTTTGGACGTCAACAATTTTGCGCGATAAGGAATCAAAGAAGTGAACATTTTCCTAACAGTTCCATAGCCTCCCAAAGATAAGTACAGACGTCTCCATACCAATCCGTAAGACTCTACAAAACTTGCTTGTGACTCTTAACACCTATGAACCTAGAGCTCTGATACCAGCTTGTCACGACCCCAAATTTCCTTCGTAGGATGTCATTATGGCACCTAGTCTCTAAGAGTAGGTAAGACTAATAAATTTCGGAATAACAAAATATAAGTCTAAAAGTAAATCCTTAACAGTTGAATAAATAAGAACTGCATTAAACAAATACAACTCCCAAAACCCAGTAGAAAAAAGTCACAAGCTTCTAAGAATTTGTTCTAAGTCTCTCTATACAAATAACAAAATAAGAATAGAAGGGGACTCCGAGGTCTGCGGACGCTGGCAGATGTACCTTGAAATATCCGTGTACAATTTAGTTCACTGATGCCTAGTCTGATAGGGAGTACATGGATCTGCACAAAAAGGATGTGCAGAAGCGTAGTATGAGTACACTATAGCGGTACCCAGTAAGTGCCTAGCCTGACCTCGGTAGAGTAGTGACGAGGTCAGGTCAGGCCCTACTGGAAAAAATTAAAGATAGAGTAAAAAGTTTAAACAATATAATAATAAAATGACAGTGGGAATGAATCAAATATGTAGTATGTCACAATTTAACTACACAAAAATAAGGGCAAATAATGCCTCGCGGAAGGAAAACATAAATTTACAACTTTAAGGAAAACACGAAATAACCAAAAGCAAATGCAACCATAAAGAAATATCAACAAGGGCACTCCCGAGGTACCGCCTCGTAGTCACAAATCATAAATAAATACACAGTGCGGGAGCCTTCACATTTAATTTTTAAAAAAATCATTTTTTTCCAAAATAGCATCCTGTTTTTTAGCCACCCTTATCACACCGCATGGCTTCTAATTGTTCCCCAACTAGCCATGTGTATCAACCCGCCCTTATCTCACCCATGTGTTTCAACACCCAGACCTTATACCACCGCATGCGTATCAATATCACATTATATCACAATTTGCACCTCAACTGGACAAATATTTCAACTTGCCAAAATAAATCAACAACAACATTATTTTCCACAATAAGGATGTCACGGCTCAATCACAATGAGTACAAAAATCTCAACAAAATATTCGGGAAGGAATAACTCAACAAAATTAATATCTCACAATTTTTAACACGTTGCCTTAATACTAGATTTTAATAATGTCAAATACTTCATATTAATAATATTTAAAATAAGAAATCCAACTTTCAAATAATGCACTGTATAAAAGAAATAAAGTTTCAACTAAACAGGTAAAATAATTAGCAGGAAAAGGTCAGACAAAATTAAAATCCCGAATTATTATTATTATTATTATTATTATTATTATGATGCCAATGACCAATACACCCTTATTAAAAAAAATATAGGGTATTACATCCTCCCCGTCTTATGAAATTCGGTCCCCAAATTTAACTCAAGTACATACCTATAGACTGAAACAAATGGGAGTACTTGACTGGTATATTATCTTCTATTTCCTAAGTAGCTTCTTCAAATATATGATTTCTCAATAAGACTTTTACGAACTCAATTTCTTTTGACCGTAGCTTTCTTACTTGCTTATCAACAATAGCCATTGGTTCCTCCTCGTAAGACAACTTCTCATCAAGCGGTATAGCATGTGCTTCAAGCACCTGAGATGAGTCTGATATACATTTCCTTGGCATTGATACATGAAACACTGGATGAGTAAAGGACAACTCAGGAGAAAGTGCGAAACGATAAGCCACAGCTCCCACTCGGTCTAGTATCTCATACGGCCCTATAAACCTGGGGCTCAACTTGTCTCTTTTCCCAAACTGCATCACACCTTTCATAGGGGAGACTCGTAGGAACACTTTGTCCCCAATTGTGAACACTAAATCTCTTCTTCTCTTATTAGCATAAGACTTTTGTCTACTTTGAGCTGCAAGCAATCTCTGTCTAATAAACTGGACCTTGTCCATAGCTTCTTGTACTAGGTCGGGTCCCAATAAGTTAGTCCCACTAGCTTTAAACCATCCGAGAGGAGAACGACATCTTCTACCATACAATACGTCATACGGTGCCATTTGAATTCTGGACTGGAAGCTATTGTTGTAAGCAAATTCAGCTAAAGGTAGATAAAAGTCCCAACTACCTCCAAACTCAATAATGCAAGCTCTCGACATATCCTCCAAGATATGTATAGTACGTTCAGACTGCCCGTCTGTCTGTGGATGAAATGCAGTGCTAATATCTACTCGTGTACCCAATTCTTCTTGAAAAGATTTCCAAACGTGTGAGGTAAATTGTGATCCTCTATCAGAGATGATGGCTATTGAAACTCCATGAAGTCAGAAAATTTCGTTCATGAATATCTGTGCATACCTCACTCCACCATATGTAGTCTCTAATGGAAAAAAGTGTGCTGATTTTGTCACTCGATCTACAATTACCCACATCGAATCATAACCTCTAAGAGTTCGTGGTAGACCGGTGACAAAATCCATAATAATTATTTACCATTTCCACTCTGGAATCTCTTTTTGTTGTAACGGTCCTGCGGGTTGCTGATTCTCAGCGTTGACCTGCTGACAAGTCAAACAACCAGAAACAAATTTAGCAACATCTTTCTTCATACCTTCGCACCAATAAAATTGCTTTAGGTCTTGATACATTTTTGTGGATCCAGGATGTATGGTGTATTTAGAGTTGTGTGCTTCTTCAAGAATAGAATGTCTTAACACATCTACGTCTGCTACACATAGCATGTCCCCCATTCGAAGCACACCATCACTTACAACATGCATGTCTTTGCTTTTACCAGCTAAGGCCTCATCTATGTATTTGCATAATCGCTCATGCTCATATGGGGTGGCCTTAATGCACTCAACTAATGAAGACTTAGTCTGAGCACAAGCCAACGATGCATCTAAATTTCTGACACTAAATCTGATACATGTATCTTCTAGTCTCTAAATATCTTTGGCCAAAAGTCTCTTTGCTGGAGATATATGTGCCAAACTCCCGATAGATTTTCTGCTCAATGCATCAGCCACCACATTGGCTTTTCCAGGATGATACAAAATAGAACAATCATAGTCTTTGAGTAGTTGCATCCAATGATGCTGTAACGACCCGGTCGGTCATTTTGAGAGTTAGAGACTGATTCCCTAATAACTGTTTTTCCCACGTTTGTTTCTGCTATTGGGACTTTCCGGAGTGATTAGTTATGGAATTCGGAGAGTTTTGGGATACTTAGTCCCTAATTGTGAGTTTAAGCCTTAGAATTTGGACCGTAGTCGGAACTGTGTGAAGACGGACCCGGAATAGAATTTTGTTGAATCTGTTAGCTTCTTTGAGTGATTTTGGTGTTAGGAGCGCGTTCGGAATGTGTTTAGGAGATTTGTAGTAGATTTAGGCTTGAATTGGTGAAAGTTAGATTTTCGGCGATTTCGACCGGTAGGGAAAATTTTGATATCGAGCTCGGAATGGAATTCGGGAAGTGTTTGTAGTTTCTTAGTGTCATTTGTGACCCATGTGTCAAATTTGAGGTCATTCGGACTAGGTTTGACGTGTTTCGGCATCGTTTGTAGAATTTGAGAAAATGCTAAGTTCTAAGGCTTGAATCCGTGTTTAATTCTTGCTTTTTGTGTTATGTGATATGGTTTGAAGTCTCGACTAATTTTGGATGAGGTTATAGTACTGGTTGAGGTCCCGGGGGCCTCGAGTGTGTTTCGAATGCTCAACAGAAAGAAAATGGGACTTAGGCAAATTCTTAAGTTGGATGTTTCTGGTGTTCACGCACCTACAGTCGGGAGCCTGCAGGTGAGGCCCCGTGCAAATGATGATAGAGGTCGCAAATACGGTCTGAGGCATGAAGACCATTGGTCACAGATGCGGCTCAAGGAACGCAGAAGCGTAACCACATCTACGATGAGTGGAGCGCAGGTGGGATGCTTGGAGATTTAATGAGATTCTGCAGATGCGGAGCCCCAGCCGCAGGTGCAGCCCCATGAACTGCAGATGCAGAAATTCCTGGGCAGATATAGGGAGTTCGAGGGTTTGCAATTTCATAACACTAAAATAGATTTGGAGCTCGGTGGGAGACGATTTCTCGAGGGATTTTGAAGCAAAATCACTGGGTAACGAATTCTAACTCTAATTTGATAATAATACTATAATCTATTGTTGTTTTCCTCTTCTAATTAAGGAATTTGAGAGTAAAAGTTTGAAAATGGTGGAAAAAGTTCCCCAATTTAAAATTCGAGATTTGAGTGAGATTTGACGTCGGATTTTGATGACTTCTGTTTGAATGTTCTCGTGAGTGAGCGTGTGTTCAGAATTTGTAAATTTTACCCGATTTCGAGGTGTGGGCCTGGGGGACTTTTTGGGGCGATTTTTCTAATTTTGCGTTTTAGCTTTTAATTGATTAGTTGAACTAGTTTCTTGTAGTTATATTTACATTATTCAATTTATTTGAATAGGTTCGGGCCATTCGGAGTTGGATACTCGTGGCAAGAGCGTGTTATCAAGTTGAGTTGAGCGGTTGAGGTAAGTGGCTTTCCTAACCTTGTGTTGGGGACTTCCCCCTTAGAATATTTGATTGTATATGTGGGTACTGTGTACGTGAGGTGATGAGTACGTACAAGGGCCATTATTGCAAAAATCCCATTTTCCCTTCCTAAAACATAAATTGTTTTTCTTCTATGAAATTGCACTAATATGTCAAATTTTTTAGCTTAGATTAGAAAAGCATGCTTACATGTTTAATTTCCTATTTCATCTTCTGTGCTCCATGCTTAGTTGAGTCCTTATTCTCCTTATCTGTGATTAGTATGAACTGTTTAATTCGATGTTATACTTGTCATTTCATCTTGCGTTGCATATTTAAATTGGGACTAGGACGTATTCCGGGAGATCCCCATGTACTTCATATTAAATTGGGACTAAGGACGTATTTCGGGAGATCCCCCTGTACTGCATATTTAAATTGGGACTACAGATATATTCCGGGAGATCCCCCAGCACTGCAAATTTATTTTGCGACTACAAAAGTATTCGGGAGATATTACTATACTCTATAATCATCTGGAACTACGGTTACTGTAGAATTTACTTATCTCCCGTACTGTTTTAAATTGATTACATTTACTCCAATAGGTCCTTAACCTAACCTCGTCACTACTTGACCGGGGTTAGGCTTCGCACTTACTTGGTACCAATGTGGTGTACTCATGCCCTTTCCTGCACATGTTTTTCATGTGCAGATCCAGGTACGAGCGATCAGCCTCGAGGATAGTAGTTGTTGTTGATTCTAGAAGACTACAAGGTATTTCTACAGCGTCCGCAGAATCCTCAGAGTCCCCTCCTACTCCATCGTCTAGAGTCTTTTTTTATGTACTTCCAAACTTGTTATATCTACAATAGTTATTAGAATCTTGTGACTTTGTGACATTCTAGGTCTTTCGGATTATATTTTTTGTACATGTCGAGCGACACCATTTTGCTATTTAGATTATGCCCTTATTTCCTTTATTTTATTGTGTTTTTCTTAAAGTTTTTCCCTAATTTTTGGCTTACCTAGTCTTAGAGACTGCTGAAAGATATACTTCAAAATTTTATGGTCAGTATAAATCTCACAAGTTTCGCCGTATCGATAATGCCTCAAATTTTTAGAGAAAATACCATTGCAGCCATCTCCAAATCATGTGTAGGATAGTTTTAATCGTGCTTTTTCAATTTTCTCGAAGAATAAGCTATAACACGACCATTTTGCATGAGAACACATCCTAATCCCACCCTCAAGGCGTCACAAATTACTGTAAATCCTCCAGAACCTGATGGTAAGGCTAATATTGGTGCAGTTGTCAAACATGTTTTGAGTTTTTGAAAGCTCTGCTCACATTCCTCCATCCGCTGAAACTTTAAAATTTTCTTTGTTAGCTTAGTTAGTGGCATTGCTATTCTGGAGAAATCCTGCAAAACTTATGTAATAGCCTGCTAAGCCTAAAAAGCTGTGAATCTCTGTAGGAGAAGTAGGTCTCGGCCATTTCTGCACAGCTTCGGTCTTCTTAGGATCTACCATAATTCATCTTTGGATAAAACATGCCCCAAAAATGATACCGAGTCTAGCCAAAAATCACACTTCGAGAACTTAGCATGAAGCCGATGTTCTTGCAATGTCTGCAACACAGTCTTGAGATGATTCTCGTCTTCTCCTTGGCTACGAGAATATATCAGGATATCATCAATAAATACTATTACAAATCTATCCAGAAATGGCTTGAACACCCTATCCATTAAATCCATGAATGCAGCTGGAGCATTAGTCAGTCTGAAAGGCATCACAAGAAACTCATAATGCCCGTATCGAGTTCTGAAATCAGTCTTAGAAATATCTTCATCTGTGATTTTAAGTTGATGATAACCAGAACGAAGGTCAATCTTTGAAAAGTGGGAAGCTCCTTGTAATTGATCAAACATGTCATCCTACGAGGAAAAGTATATTTATTGCGTATTGTTATCTTGTTCAACTTCCTGTAGTCAATGCACTTTCTCAGGGATCCATTTTTCTTCTTTACAAACAATACTGGTGCACCCCATGGAGATATACTCGGTCTGATAAAACCATTATCTAACAAATCCTGTAGTTGTTGTTTTAGCTCCTTCAACTCTTTTGGTACCATCTAATATGGAGGTATTGGTATGGGATGTGTGTCAGGTGGAAAATCAATACCAAAATCTATTTCTTGTACTGGAGGCAATCCTGGTAAATCCTCAGGATATACATCAGAAAATTCTATCACTACTAGAACACTTTCTATACTAATTGTTTCCTTTCTTGTGTCATTTACAATAGCTAAGAGACCCAAGCAACATTTCTTCAGAAGTCATTGAGCCTTTATAAAAAATACAACTTTGCAAGTCTCTGGAACCCGACCCCATTTAAGAACAAAACTAGGTTCGTTTGTTATCTCAAACTTGACTATCCTTGCATGACAATCGACGATAGCATAGCAAGAAGATAACTAATACATTCCTATCAGCATGTCAAAGTTAATCATATCAAGTATAATAAGATCATCTAGAGTATCTCTACCCTCAACCCGAATCTGACAAGCATGATACATGTATTCAGCTAAGAGAGACTCTCCAATAGGAGTAGCAACTAGAAAAGGATCATTCAATAGCTCAGGATGTCTACTAAACCTCAAATCAAAGTACGAGGACACATAGGAGTGAGTAGATCCCGCATCAATCAACGCAAGTGCATCAAATGAACATACAGAAAGAATACATGTAACCACAGATTTCGAGGCCTAAGCAACCTATCTAGTAAATGCAAAAACATGTGCCTGACCTCTACCATCATTCCCTTGTCCTTGATTCACAGTAGCACAGTCCCCAGCACCTCGACCTATATTTCCTGTACCTGTAGCACCCGAAGTATTACGAGTAGTCTGAGTAGGTGCAGCTGACTAAATAGAAGCCTTGGTGAAATTCCTTGGAGGCTGAGGGAAATCCCTCAAGTGATGTCCCAACTGGCCACACCGAAGTCACTCTCCAGTTAGAACACGACACTGGCCCAAATGTGATCTACCGCAGGACTGGAAGATTGGTGTAGTGGCATATATCTGCCCAAAATTTTGATGTCCAGATGCTGACGGTCCCCTAGTACCCTGTATGTAATGTGGTATGTATGTGGACTGTGAAGACAGGTGTGTCCCTATCTGAGAACCCTGTTGTTGTCCTTGATTTCCTGCTTTTCGATTTTCACTAAGACCGCCAGTGAAAGACCCTCCTGCCTTGGCCTTCTTGCGTAAATCACTAGCTGCACGCTCATCACTTCCCTTTTTTTCAATTTTTCTAGCAAATTCGACTGCATCTGAGTAGGATAAAGTCTTCATCTATGGTGCTACTGTGGTGTATAACCCACCAACCAATCCATCAACAAACCTCTGAACTCGAGCTTCTTCCGTAGGAACTAAGTACAGAGCATATCTAGCCAGCTTACAAAACTTGGTGTTATATGTTGACACATCCATATCTGGAGTATGAACCAATCTCTCAAATTTTCTAGCATATTTTTGCATCAGGCTGTCTGGAAGAAAATGATTCATGAAAAACTTATTAAACTCGTCCCATGTCAGTGGTGTTGCTCCAGATAGCTTTCCTAGCGACATAGTTTCATATCATGTATTGGCCATATCCTCTGGTTTGTATGCTGCGAGCTCCACAGCTCTCTCACTAGAACATCATAGAGCACGTAATGCGTTGAGTGTCCCATCCAAGAAACTTTGAGGATCTGCTGAATTATCAGAACCTGTGAATTTTGGTGATTTCAATTTTAGGAACTCTTGTAGGGATACTTCCTTATTCCCGAAAGTCTGAGTCTATGCAGGTGCTTGTGTCGGTAAAGTAGCCTAAGGAGCTAAACTTACACCCTGAGTAGGCACCAACGCCTCTAACACATGCAATAACCTTGCCAATGCGTCTGCAGGTAAGGCAACAGTAGGTACAACAGTTGTCACTGGTGGTGGAGCGTCCTGAACTCCCTACCCTTGCACTTGATCTGGCATAGCAGCTTGGGGTTGACCTATATTCCCAACTTCAGGTTAAGGAGCAATCTGTCTTCTAGTTTGATGAACCCCAACTTGATCGGTACCCCGGGTAGTACCACGTCCAGGTCTACGTCCAGCAGATGGGGGTGTGCATGTCCTAGCCATCTGCGAAAGAAATACTCCAAAGTCAATCTTAAGTTATCTCAACGCACGATCAAAGAATGAAAGAAGGGAAAACATTCCTAGATGTTCAGTAGCCTCGAGATTGTAAGTTTGCGCGACTACATACCCATGAATAAGACTCTATTAAACATTTCTCCATGAATCGGGACTTAAAGCCTAAGCTCTGATACCAACTTTGTCACGACCCAATTTAGGATCATGACCGGCACTTAGGAGCAAGTTCCCCCAAGTAAGCCTCATCAGTGTTTTACAGAAAATCGGACAGAGTTTCCCCCGTTTTTGGACTATCCCAAAAATTTCTCTGTCTCAAATCAACAACCAAACATCCTAGTATGATAACAAACAATTGACAACTTATCAATTAACCAAAACAAGTCTTCAAACATTATTAATCAACCCACTAACAATCAGAAATTCTAATCTATCTCCAACTTTGATATCAACATAAGACTATAATAACAAAATAATACTCATGACACTGAAATAATGACTATGGAGAGACTCTAAGAGTTCAAAGAAAAGACTATAACAATAAGTAAAATCTCGACCCACGCGAACAAGTGCGAGGCTCACCAAGAACTATCAACTTGTGCGCTCTAATTAATGAAATCCTCGCCCGCATCAACTGTTGTCACTATAAAACAATTAGCGGGGAATGAATCGCTAGCTCAGTGAGTAATAACACTTAACCACAACCGTTTTTATTGGGTACAAGTCAGAAAACATGCTAGTATCTCAAACAAAAAATAACATAAAATGCCCTTTCAGAAACAATAATTAATTTTCAGTCTCATCATGCCTTTCTTGTAGTATAATACCATTAACAATTTAGTAATAAACTCGATAACTACTGTATAATATCTATATCACATTTTGGAGGTTTCAATGAACGGATCATGTAATCGGTATAACTGTGGACTTTTTCGCAAGAAGTCAAATATAACGGTAGTCCCTACTCGAGGGAAATCGGTAACAGTATGCTAGTTCTACCTTCCCACTAGCGAGGGCTGTAATGGTAATCGATAATTACAAGGTGCACCAGGTCTGACGAACTCGCCGTTAGCTACGGGATCCTTCAATGTCTACTCCCATTTATACTTGTATCTGTAATCTGTATATGCTCGTAGAAAATTTTGAAGACAATATAGGGCATTTAGGTTTTTATCAAATCATATATTTTCATTTCGATAACAGTAAATTCAAGTAACGTCAAAACAGATCTAGTGACAACAAAATATTTAAAACCACGGTAATCATCTCAAATAAATAGTTATGTATCATATCGAGTAAAAGACTTGTCCCAAATGCAACTCAAAATAATCGGTAACATATTCATATTAAAATCATGTGTAAATCATGCAAGTTATGAAAACACAAATTGCGGTAAGATTACTAATCACAATACTCGTGCCGAAATACCAAATGTTTCACCTCGAGCAATTCGTACAGCTTCCTCCAATCAATCTATAATTACATAATATCGACCTCATGTTAATTTCCTTGTTTTAGCTAATTCATAGATAATTTGGAATACCCAACCCTTTGATTTCATGTTTGACTCTTAATTCCTCAATTTATACTTACTCACGTTACTAGTTGTTGAGAATACTTCAAAACCTATTAAATACAACCTTTTCATATGATATACCCAGTTAATTCACGGAAAAGTCTCATGAATTTCTCCAAATTTCTTAGCTTTATCTTTCAAATTCAAAAATTATATCTACTCAACCCTATCAGAATTATGTATATAAAATTCCACTGTATTAAAAGAGGAAGAAATACATGTAACTACCTGGAGTGTATTGCTGAAACCCAAGGAATTGTATGCCAAAGATTAGATGAAACACGATCTTCGTCGCTAAAGAAACACCTGACTCTCTTTCTTTTGTTTTTCCCGTTCGATGCTTTCTTCGTTTCCTTCTAGGGATTTTTTTCTTCTTCTGAAACCCGTTGCTTCTGTCTCCGTTTCCCCTTCCCCTAATCCTTTTCATTTTGGCAGATAAATGTTTTTTTCCCTTTTTACTATCCCTTGTAACTTATGTAATGTTAATGGGCTAAGTCCACTTGTATTCTTTCTTCTTTTTGTAGTTAGTTTCTTATTATTATTATTATTATTATTATTATTATTATTATTATTATTATTATTATTATTATGTTAATGACCAATACACTCTTATTAAAAAAATATAAGGTATTACAGACATAATCTTCCACATTTAGACCGTGTAAATATTGTCACACGACTTTCAACACATCAAAATTATCATATCAATACCAATCCTAAGGGGAATTTCCCCCCACATAATGTTAGACAAGTCACTTACCTCGAGCCAAGCTCAATCAGTCAATAAGAATGCCTTTCCCTCAATTTTCCGACTCTAATCGACTCGATTTTAGTCATAACTAATTTGAGTCAATACAATATAGGAATATGAAAATACAAATTTTCTGATAAAATCCGAAGTTTAACTAAAAAATCGCCTGTGGGACCCACGTATCCGAACTCGACAAAAGTTACAAAATATGAACACCTATTCAACCATGAATCCAACCATACAAATTTTATCAAATTCTGACATTAACTCTACCCTCAAATCGTTAATTTAAACCAAGAGGATTTTCTAAATCTTCCAACTTAAATCACTAATTAAATGTTAAAAACAACTATAGATTCAGGTAATTTGACCAAAATTGAGTTAAGAACACTTACCCCCAATGTTTTCCTTGAAACATCTCATGAAAATCGCCTCACCCGAGCTCTTAAAATCTAAAAATGGGTAAAAATGGACGGCCACCAAATTAGATATTCTGTCCAACTTCTTCGCACCTGCGACTGCCTAAGCTGCATCTGCGGTCTCGCAAGTGCGGCCCAAAATTTTGCACCATCGCTGCCCGGCCTTCTCGCCATTTTCGCTCATGCTCTCTTCCTGGTCGCAGGTGCGGAAAAATGCTCGCACCTGTGCACTCTGCCTCACCAGTCCCTGCTAGCTTCTACGCTTGTCAAGTTCACTTCTTCAGGCTCGCACTTGTAAGCCAAACTACGCAGGCGCGATTGCATCAGTAGGCAGCAACTTCCAGCTTTGTTCTAAGTCCAACTTTGATCTGTTTATCCATCAGAAACTCACCCGATGCCCTAGAGACCTCAACCAAATACACCAACAAGTCCTACAACATCATAAAAACTTAGTTAAAACTTCAAATAGCATTTAACAACACTAAAAACACGAATCATACCCCATTTCAAGCCTAATGAAACTAAGAAATTTCAACTTCTATATTTGATGCCAAAAATTATTAAATCAAGTCCAATTGACCGTAAATTTTGCACACAAGTCACAAAATAATATAATGGACCTATTCAAATTTCTAAAATCAGATTCAGACCCAAATATCAAAAAGTCAACTCTCCGGTAAAACTTCCAAACTTAAATTTTTATTTTAGTCATTCAAGCCTAATTTAACTACGGACTACTAAATAATTTTTTGAACACGCTCCTGAGTCTAAAATCACCATACAGAGCTATTGGAATCATCACAACTCTATTCTGGGGTTGTTTACACATAGGTCAACATCCGGTCAACCTTTTCAACTTAAATTTCATCTTGGAGACTAAGTGGGCGTTTAGACATAACAATTGTAAAATTCCAAAACATGGTAAAAAAAATTTCAAGTGAAAATGATATTTGAGATTTAGAGTTGTGTTTGGACATGAATATAATTTTGGGTTATTTTTGAAGTTTTGTGAGTGATTTGAGTGAAAATTTTGAAAAACAACTTTTTGGAGTTTTTCAAATTTTCGAAAATTTCTAAAATGCATCCTCAAGTGAAAATAGAAATTTTATGAACAAACGCTGATTTTGAAAAAAAAGTCAATTTTTTTTTAAAAGAAGGGAAAAATTTCTTATGTCCAAATGGGCTCTAAGTGTCTCAATTCGTTCCGAAATCTCTCTAGACCAGAACTGACTACTCTGACAAGTCACATAACAGCTATAAGGTACAAAATGAGTAGTAAATGGGGGAACGGGGCTACAACTCTCAAAATGACAGGGCGGGTCGTTACACCCCCACCCACCCAAACAAAATAATAGAAAAAATGAGAAGAGAACACTACAAGAAATCTGTCTTTCAGTGGCGACCAAAGTCGCCACAAAATCATTCATAGTCACGACTAAATGTTTACAGTAGCGACTATGGAACTTCTAAAAGTACTTCCATTACTGAATGTTATTAGTGGCGACAACATGAGGTCGCCACAGAATGTATACATTTTATGGCAATGTGGTCGCTACAAAAACTAAATGTACTCGCCACAAGAAAGAGTTCCACCAAGCTGATTTTATTGAAGTCGCTACTGTAGAGTAACATTTAGTGGCGACTTAGTCGCCACAAAAAGTATTAATCATTAGTGGAAACTCTAATAGCGCTACTGTTGAATGACATTTAGTGGCGACTTAGTCACCAAAAAAACTACTAATCATCAGTGGAAATTCTAATAGCGCTACTGTAGAGTGATATTTAGTGGCGACTTAGTTGCCACAAAATGATTGACTATATGTGCCAACTCTAATACCGCTACTGAAGATTCACATTTAGTGGCGACTTAGTTTCCACAAAAATGATAAGCCATTAGTGGCAACTCTAATAACGCTACTGAATAGTTTACTCTAGTATTAATATTAATCTAGCATCTGAAACTTATATATTAATATTAATATATAAGTTTAAGATCATCCAATAGTATTTAATAAACACCAAAAGAATTTCCTACACCAAATACTTAATACTTCCATTTCATTGTACGCATATACATATAACCAAAAAGCAAAATATTGAGTGTCTTAGATTCAAGTTCCTCCGCATATATACTACGTAATACTTCATTGTCATTGTACGCATTTACATATAACAAAAAAGCAAAATATTGAGTGCCTTAGCTTCAAGCTTATCCTTCATTGTCACCACTGTTTAAGAACCTTGTCCCTATTATTAAAGAAAAAAAAAATACAAGATCACATTGTTAGAACATGAAGATAACATCAAGGTGAAAAAACTATAAGTACATGCAAAATGTATATATCTTAAGCACAACTACTTGTAACTTTCCCACATTATTTTTCTCTGAGTATTTTCTCCGGGAGATAAAAATGTTGTTGCACTGTATATAAAAATGCCAACTTTCCCCTCTATTTAAAGATTTTCTACAATTTAATGTTTCTTGAATTTCCAAATCATTGTATACATGATCTCATTTTGTTCTAAGAGACCAAGTCTGATTATAGGAAGAAAAGGATATGGCTGGGAACATTTGAGACAGCAGAGGAAGCAGCAAGAGCATATGATGAAGCAACAATCTTGATGAATGGTCAAGTTGCGAAAACAAACTTCCCATTTGTGACTTTCCTTCAGTAGTGGACGCAAATGTTGACCTTATACTTAACATGTATGCTTCAGACTTAACAACTACAATTCCAAAATTTAAGTATTTGACATCTTGTTTGCATCAGTACTTCTAGCAATTGTCTTAAGTGAAATAACATGGCTTACAACTCTCTGTAGTCCAAATGTTGTAGGCGATAGTAGTACTATCCAAACTCTATTGCAACAATGTGTCTCATAAAATAAGGTATTTTATCAAACACATTATGTGCCTCACAAAAGATATGAAGAGAAGAATTTCCAAGAAGGAACCAAAATTCAAGAAAAAAAGAAGAAGAATAGTCAAGAAAGAAGGAAGAGTACAGAAACATCGCAGATCATAAAGCTAGATATATAGTATATTAGACATGTTTAAGCAAAAATAATAGGAGTAATGTCAGGAAAAAGATGCATCAAATACTCTCATCAACATATCAATAATGAATCACGTATGTTGAAAGACAATGTTCTATAATGGCAGTGCATAGTTTAAAAATCTACAAATAACACTTAATGTAGCCGGTGATGCATCAGACAATGGAGTAAACATATGGTGAACAAATTAACAGAGAAACAAACAATTGAAAATTCCAATGAAAGAAGACAAATTTGAATAGTTTGTTATAAGCATAGCATCTAATCCTATGATATCAACAAGCATTTCAAAGTCCAACTACAGAATTGCTAATATTCTTTAATCATTTACAATTTTTAGTTGTGAACATAGTTGTGAACATATCTGATTTCTTAATCATTTACAATTTGAGTGTATATATTAATGCGATTTGATAATATGACAACCCAAGATGGAGATCATGCAAAGACAACACCAAATTTCAGAAAGAGATCGGGCAGAAATGAGTGTGAGCTTTGGGCAATGTTAAATTTGCATAAAAGAATGGGCTATTTCTGTAATCAGTGGAACAACACAGGAGGATCATCTCATATTCAGCAACCCTATAAGGATTATTCTGTATTATTCAATATGTAATTATTCTGTATTATTTGTCATTCTGTAAACAATTAGCAATTCCCACAGAAACTGACAGTAGAATGGGTTCAAATGAAACAAAATAGATATTGATGATTCATTATCCAACCCCAAAATAGATCTGCAGCATNGATGGAGATCATGCAAAGACAACACCAAATTTTAGAAAGAGATCGGGCAGAAATGAGTGTGAGCTTTGGGCAATGTTAAATTTGCATAAAAGAATGGGCTATTTCTGTAATCAGTGGAACAACACAGGAGGATCATCTCATATTTAGTAACCCTATAAGGATTATTATGTATTATTCAATATGTAATTATTCTGTATTATTTGTCATTCTGTAAACAATTAGCAATACCCACAGAAACTGACAGTAGAATGGGTTTAAATGAAACAAAATAGATATTGATGATTCATTATCCAACCCCAAAATATATCTGCAGCATGTATCTATGGACCGAGAAGGAAGAAGAATTGTTAAGAAGGAGCAGAGCAAGTACCTGTTGTTGTTGCATTCTGGTCAAGAAACTAGCTAATTGTTCCTGTAAATTGTTCCTGCATCTTCTTGCATCTCTTGACGTATACATAGAGTACCTTAATTGGAATAAAAAACAAGTAATTAGTAAATGAAGCATGGAAGTAGATGCATGAACTAAAATAATTGATGTATTCACTTCAATAAAAATGCATTAAAAGCAGAGGCGGACCTACGTTAGGGGGTGGGGGGTCACCGGCACCCGTTGGCCTCGGTAAAAATATTGTATATATATTATATATATAAGTTAATACAGGGAGGACCTCTGTAAATATTTTATGCGGCCCCCTCAGTCACAAAGAGTGGATAGAAGACAATTACAAAGACTTCAGCTTTAGAGCTGAAGTTCCTAAGTTATAAAGACAATTACAAAGACAAAACTTCAGAGCTGAAGTTTTGTCTTTATAAACTGGGGAACTTCATCCCCGTATGCTGAAGTTCCCCAGTTACAAAGACAAAACTTCATCCCCGTATGCTGAAGTTTTTGTCTTTATAAATGGGGAACTTCAGCCCCGTATGCTGAAGTTCCCCAGTTACAAAACAAAACTCTAGAGCTGAAGCTCCCCAGTGTAACTGGGGAACTTCAGCCCCGTATGCTAAAGTTTTTGTCTTTATAACTGGGGAACTTCAGCCCCGTATGCTGAAGTTCCCCAGTTACAAAGACAAAACTTCAGCTCCGTATCCATTCCTATTTTTAGAATAATAGAAAGGTTAGTCCCTTATTATATTCAAGATTATAGTACAACCAAGAGTTTAATTAGTTTATATATCACATTACAAATGATGGGATACAAATTCAGATGAAGATGAAGATGAAGATAAATGTGATATCTTATTAATTGGAATGTCCTTTAATTCAAACTTCGGATGGGGTCAATTGGGCAATTTCCTGGAAATTTCCGAAAGCCAATTAGAATGACCAAGACTTGTCAACTACTCATGATCTATAACCAGAAACATAAAAGGAAAAAGGATTATTTGAAATTTAAAGAGTGACATCAATTTAGTAGTAGTATTTTTGAAGTCTTTGCTATAATTCTCATACATCTTCCTTTATCACTTTCCAACTTCACAACTAGTAGCAGCAAAATACTTTGAGCTTTACTGTTTCTTTTTAAACTTTATTTTTAGATTGTGTGATATAGAAAGAACATATATATATATATATATATATATATATATATATATATATATATATATATGTGTGTGTGTGTGTGTGTGTGTGTGTGTGTGTGTGTGTGTGTGTGTGTTCCTGAGCTTGAGCTTCTAGGAAGCTAAGCTCGACGTCTTTCAGTAAGAATTAAGTTGTCTATTGACAATATATTATGCATTTATGCAGATAGCACTCGAAATAAAGTGTAGTTCAAAATATCAAGGTGAGAGCAATTGCTGTTGTAGTAATGAAGAGTTTGACAATGCCTCTATGAGGTATGATTCAGTATATCTTGAGGCATTAGTTCTCATTGAGCAGATGCTTCTTAATACCTCAAAGATAAAAGAGGAGAGACACGTAAAGAAAAGCACACAACAGCAATGGAAAGCATACAGAGTACAAGGAACTTATAGCTGGACAAACCTTGATACAACGAGAAAGGAAGCAACACAGCTGTGAGACAATGGAACAATTGGCTGCCCGATTTATGCAGCAGCATCTAAGCAGATTAAAAGAAAGAAACAATGAGGTGCAGATCACCTTGACAATTGAGGAAACATGGAACTCAATCAGCTAATTAATGAAGTCCACTAGTGTCATACATTTACATCAACCATATGGTATACCAAAAGTTAAGAGAAAAATAGAAAAATACAATTGTACAACTATTGACTATTGATTCCATGACTATGTGTAGGACATAATAGATAAAGACACTGAAAATAAAGAAACAATCAGTTGTATGGTTGTACTGACCCCTTGGTCTAATGCTTATACTATTAGAGAGATGAGAGTTTTATCTACTTAGTTATGTTTTGACGCTAATAAAAGAAGTTGTGAGTTCATCTCATTATGAAATTAGCGACAAGCAATTGTGCCAGCGCCCAGCAGCGTTACAAATTCATGTACTATGCAGTTGAAATCTTGGAGAAATTTTGCTGAAGTTTCTGGGAAGAAATCAACATATTACCCCGATCTCCAAGGTTCCACTCACTACATTAACTACTAGGCCACACCCTTGAGTGCCACTAAAACCAAGTAAAATGTACTCCTCCAATTGGCAAAGCTAAAATCATGGAAAAGACCATATATATCTTTCTATTTTCCACTAAAACCTAGACTTACATAATTTGTAAATCACATGTAAGTTGGTAAATTCAATTCATCCGCGTGATAATACCGAAGGTTCTTATGAGATCAAGTGATTTGTAAAACTAGACTAGATAACAATGCATATTATTTAAATTCGGTTAACCAATAGTGAAAGGTGTCTTCCGACAATCAATGCATATTATATAAGTGTCAAACTTTCATTAGATAGTTTTTGAATCGCAACTATTAATTAACTTGAAATAACCCCTGTTTATCAAACAAGCATTCAACTTTCTAAAAAAGCAACAAAAATACCAAAATGGGTACAAACAAAAGATTAATAATCGAGAAAATTTACTGAAACAATTAATCGGACACTCATTCAAGAGGAATACCAACATGCAATAGGTATCTCAAGTAGAAGATTTTAACTTACCCAAAAAAGAGATAGGTGAGAGTTCTGTCAAGACTGAAAATCACCAAATAGGCTTCAAATGGGTCTTTCAGTATGATTTTTTCGGTATTCCTGTAAATTATCAAATGGTTTAGAGAAATTCTAGATAAAATCTGAGAACACAAATGGAAAAACACTGAAATAATGATAATCTCTAACTGCATGTTGAAGATAATCCCTAATCACTGAAACTTATACTCAAAAATTGAGAATACAAATGGAAGATTTTAGCAAACATAAATTTATATAAAAATTAATATGGGTTTCAAGTTAAACTCAGAAAAATCGCTGAGATATGCGATTTTCATACACAAAACTCAATTATGCACATCATTTTCGTTAAAAGAGAAAGGGGGAAATTAGGGATTTGACCACAAACCTGATAATTGATGAGTTTCTTATCTTGATTTGAGAAATTGCAGCAGATAATCCCTAATTTGAGGGAAAATTTTGGCTTTTTGCAGAAGGATTTTAGAGAGAGGGGAGAGCGTTTTGACCGAAGAGAGAGAATGTCAAGAGCTCTCTGTTTTAATTTGAGAGTCCAGACTTTTGTTTAAACATAAGTTTATATTTTTTAGTGGCGACCCAGTCGCTCCAATAAGAATTTAGCGGCGACATTTTAAAGTCGTTAGAAATAATATGGAACCAAAATTTTAGTTTTAGCGGGTACCGAAAATTTCAGCAACATTAGAGGCGACCTTATAAAAGTCGCTGCTAAATAATGGCCAGTAGAAGCGATTTGTATAGTCGCTGCTAAAGGTATAACTTCTGTAGCAATATTTTTGGTCGCCACTATATGTTGCCGCTAAAAATTCAATTTCTTATAGTGGAATAATCAAACTCCTAATCCCACTTTTTTCTCCACCTCGTGTTGGGTCCAGGCGATACTCGCATTGCAATTTTAAATAATGAGATTTTATTATAAATAGCAGGTCAAATTCTTTGTTTATTTTTTCTAGACTGTGTATACAGATTACTGATTATAAAAAAATTATACACTGATTATAAAAAAATTATACACATGATACTTGAATTATTCATATATTATAAATTCTTCCATTATTTTTAGTTTAAATGATTTGGTGGGCGACTATTTTGGTTAATTCTTCTTTAATTAATCCGAATTTACGTCAAGTAATTCCTGTTTTTTCCATTGCGCAGAGCGAGAAGCCACTCATTCTCCTCTTTCTTTCTCTAGTGATTCTGCAATTTTTACCTCCGGTAATTTTGAATGGTTTAGCACGCTAGAACTTTAATATGTCTTATTATCGTTTATATTATTTTTCTGACATAACTACAACTATAGGAGAAAAATACAAAAACTATCTGTTACATATTCTTTTTGAAATGTGATGGATATTTTTGCATGAGATTATGATAATAAAATATTATGATAAGATAGTTATTTCTTACCAAGCTTGTATTTAATAATCATTAATGTGTAACAGCTGGTACATGAAACATTTCTTCATAAACTGATTATCTAACCAGATGGGCATTTCATCATTGCAAAGGAATCAAGAACCACGTTTTTCTCCTTCTCCATATATATATATATATATATATATATATATCGTATCTTACCGTTCAAAAAATATTTAAAACACTCACACCAAATATTCACACTAAAGTTCTCCCACGGGCAGATTTTTATGCAATGTTCTTATTACTTGCATTTGTTTCTTTGTTTCTCTTCCCCTTCACAACTTCATGTATGTCCTCTATCTTTATCTTTTATGCAATTTTCTTTTTTCTTGTTTTTTTGAGTTTACTCTTACTTATAGCATGTCTGGCAAAACTTTCAGTAAATTAATTTTTTTTATTTTCTAAAAAAAGTGCTTACAAGCTTCCAAACTAAAAAGAAAAAAAAGAAGAAATGTTTGTTGAGTAATATCAGGAGTTTTTTTTCTAAAGAAGTTGAAAAATTACATTTTTCTAAAATTCCAAAGCACAAAAATATTTTTCAAAACAAGCAGATTTTAAAAACTTAGCCAAGAATACCCGGTTTACAATGTTGTAAGGCATGATAAATAATTTATGGGGTTTCTCTAGTGCTTGATTAAAAAGGTAAAGAAGTAAGAACTTCAAAAGTCAAACGGAATGTTTAGATTTGAATATTATTTTGTATACACTAACGGTATAAATAATTTGATTCCTTCTAGAAAATTAAATTTACATATGATGAATACCATATATGGTATAAACCCTCTTTTTCATTCGGAATAGATTGACCTATAAGTACAGTGAGAAGGAATAAAACCACTGGAGTGTCGTTTTCCGTCACTTAGGAAAAAATAATTGACTTTGGAAGCGGAACACGAACCTATTTTCACTATTCTGGATTGCCTAAAGGACAAATTAGAATTTTGAAAATAAAAAATACCAATTGCTCTTTTCTTGTTTTCAATCATTTACATGAATTTTGTTGTAGGTTGGTTTGACTATCCAAGAAAATGTTCTCCAAATGATATACAAATATACCAAGGGCCATCAGGTTTTAATGGTCTTCATATACCTCAATATACAGTGCAAATTGTGAATGAGGCATCAGCCACTGATGGGATATTTGATGTTCAAATACATTGTGGTGAATTTGCTTCTGCAAATTTAATTGAACCTAAAATCTTTAGAAGAATTGGTTGTGGAATTTGCCTTTTGAAAAATGGAAGTAGGATTCTACCAGGAGAAGTAATTTCTTTTGAGTATTCAAATATACTTCCCTATGATTTCTCTGTTATTCAAGTTAAGTGTTGAGTACCAATAGAAAATGCTATTATTTATTTATATTATTTGTTTTTATTATAGGATATCTCTTGTTGCAGATTTAATTTAATTGCTTCAGAAAAATAAGACAGATCTACCTTTATAGCGTCTTGTAGTGTTGCCACTTTGTTTTATTAAGCAGTACCTAACTACTGTGACATACATTTATGATTTATCTCTGTACCTCTTTTAAAACTCATAGCTTAAAGGAAAAAAAGAAAGAAACTATTGAAAAGGTGGAATATAGAACGCAAAAGAGCAAAACTATAGCTAAAAGGGTACATAATCACTTATATACTACTTCCTCTGTTCCATTTTACGTAAAATTATTCGAATTTCGAGAGTCAAATAAATTCTTTTTTACCGTGAATCTTGTATATGCTTTTTAAAATATTTTGTATTTAAATATTATTATAATTTATAATACTTTTTATGTAATTTTCAAATATATAAATCTTATTTTCAAAATTTGAAGATTCTATATTTAAATTCATGATCACAATTAAGAAGTTTGAGTCTAAAAAGTATCACATAAATTGAAACACAAGGAGTAACATTTTAACCTTTTCAGAAATCTAAAGATTACAAGGAGTAAAATTGCATCTTTCAATTCAATTTTATTGTTTCTTTGACTACTAGTTTCTCGTGTATGCCGAGGCATGTAGTATATAATTTTTTGTAAATAATAATAATATTATTAAAACAAAACTTTGAGTAAAAATTATACATAAACGAAAAATGTATACATGAAAGGAATAATACGTAAAATTTTCGGCAAAAAAAAAAACAGAAGACGCATTAAAGTTATTTATGGAGTAGGATATAAATTTTTTAAAAGAATAATTCAATTGGACTCATTTCAAATTATGGACTAATCCAACAAAACGCTTTAGTAGGAGGTATTGCATTTGCAAGGTTACCTATTTGATCTCATTTTACTTATCGTGATAGATTCATATCGATTATGTACTGATCAATGACCACAAGCACGTATGGATGTTGGTTTATTACATTCACGATAAACTACTTATAGTTTATTTGACCAAACTTCTATAATCGGTTATTTTAAGAAATACTTTTTAAAGAAATATTTATGATGAGAAGCAGTTCGTGTTTCGCTAATTAATTTGGAAAATATTTTTCAGCACTAATTAGTGTTTAATCAAGATTTTAAAAAGTGTTTCTAAGTATTTTTCTCAAAAGTTCTTTCTTAAAAAGTGCTTTAGAAGAGAAGTTACTTTTTTTGCTTCTCAAAAACTACTTTTGCTTGCTTTTACTCAAATACATTTTTTTTTTCTTCTAAAAGCTTAGCCAAATACTATAACTTAAAAGAAAAAAATATTCTACCTAAGTGTAAATTTTTTAATATTTTTTGTCTATTCAGTTATTGCTTGGTCATATTTTTTAAGTTTATATGTACTAATTTGGAATAGAATCTGAAAGTTTATGTAGTCTGCTAATATTCTGTGGAGAGTCTGCATATATGTCAAAAGTTCATAATATATATACGAAACTATATCAATACTAATTAGGAGGAATTTATGCCTCTTACTACGTTGGATTTCATGTTTTAAGATAGTTAAACACTATAAATAGCCAGAACCTTTTTCTCTTTTTTTTATTCAAATCGCAACAACATATATATTTGTTAGGACCGGGAATTCGGGTAGTGCGGAGTTTAGCCAAACAACGTTACGATGGAAATAACAAAGACAATGCAAGTTGATAACAATGACAATTAAAGTATATAAAGAAGATACCAATTTAACGTGGTTCGGTCAATGTGAACTACGTTCACAAGCGGAGAGGAGCAATTTCACTATAGCAATAAGAGTACAAAATTAGAATAAATACTCTAATTAATCCCTAATACCGTAAGAGAATAACATAACAAAATCATTCCAAAGAAAAGGGTACAAACAAGTGTTTTCCAACACTTAACTCTCATACAAAACACTCTTAATAAAGGAGGAGAAGAAGAAACAAGAAATGAAGACTCAAGTCTTGTTGGTGTATTTAAAATGAAATAATCGTCTTTCCTTTTATAAGCGAAAAAAGTCTTGGCCTCTTAGTTATAAAAAAAAAGATACAACTTGTGCAAATGATATCCACCACACAATGCAATATTTTTTAGTCCAAAGAATATTGCCAACAAAATCTACTTTACGAATAGGCTTATACTTATGTGAGATGGACTCCACTAACCAAAATATCGCCATAACTACAATATTCAATTATACACTTCACAATTCACAGCTAAGTGTAAGAAATCAAGTGAAACTTAAATACTCATATAATAAATGTAACCCTGTTTATGCATATACAAGTTCAAGAGATAATTTTTTTTTTTTTTTTTTTTTACTAAAACGGCTTGCAAGGTGTAAACTAAAACTCAAAAAATGTAAAACAATTATGTGATTAGGTTGAAGTCATACTACACAAGCAAGCACCGAAGGAACATGATATCCGCTAAAAACTCTTTTCTCTCATCAAAGTCATCTCTCTAGCGGCTATATTCTAAGCGAGTTTGGACCATGCTCCTTTAGATGGAACTGCCGGGAGGCCTCCAATCGGCGTCTCTGGATGGGCAACAACAGTCTAAAGGCATCCCTCAGGAAAACTCTTTTATGCAGACAAAATTTCATCTCTACCAAGTTCATCGTCGGTCGATCTCAAACAAGAAAAAGAAAAAGTGAGAGTCAGATACACTACTCACAATGGTATGCCTGCTATCATCTTCAAAGCTTCTGATTACTATGGGATAATGGTTGAATCTTGCAAATTTACGATTGTGGGTCGATTTCTGAGACCTTGTCCGCAAATTGACAGAATTAGGTCAAGATTTAAAGAAATTGTTCCTCTTAAAGGTTCAGTAAGTGTTGGCCCAAGAAATTGTATGGTTTTGAAGATTGACAAAGGAACTCAAAGATGAACTAGGTCGATACTGGAGACATAGACACATGCAGAGTTAAGGCACGTGAGGTGCACATGCAGGAGATAAACGAAATCTGAGAAAAAAGAGATATCTCCTGATTGAAAAGATTGCAAAATGATAAGGAGAAGTACTTCTCATTAAGTAAGAACAGAATCAAAGATAAGGAAGGATCCGAGGAGTTAAGATTTACTAGAAGTCTTTCACCAAGGAAGAGTAACATTAGAACTCTAGTAAATCTATCGTCTACTAATCTTATATATTGCAGATTATTCTTATTGTACAGGTACGCACAAAAGCAGAAGTTAAGCAAGAATTGAGAGCAAAATTATCAAGGCAAATTTTGCAAGCAGTTCGTGTGAGATTTAAGTGTGCGACTCTGAAGCTACTTGGACCAGCTAGAAGAACCAGTTCCAACTGTTGTCTTTAAGTCTAGTTTACTTGTAGTAGGTGATTTTAACTTGTACCTTTCAGCTTTATCTAGAAGTGTCTATAATAGGTATTTTGTGTTTCAAGTTATAGCTAACTTGGAGTTTGTCGCAAATAGCTAGAGGCTAGTTTGCCACAAAGAGATTAGAGGTAATCTTAGGTTTACAAAAGAGTTTTTGTAAATACTGTTTGGCTCACTGATTTAGTGAAGAGTTTGGAAAAATCCTACTAGGAAGTAGGTCGTGATTTTTTACCTTTTGAGCCAGGTGTTTTCCACGTAAAAATCTCTGTGTTCTTTATTTTTTGTATTTATTATTCTACAAACAGTAGAGGTTGGAGCACATAGAAGAACTTGGTCCTTCTATAACTAGTGCACACGAAAATTGGACATCACACAAATCACCATCCCCCCTCTTATGTGGTATTGACGTTTAGAACATCAATTGGTATCAGAGAAGGTTATCCTTGAAGAGGCTAACACCTTAGGAAAAGATCAAGATGAGTGCACCACCTGGAAACAGGGAAGGACAATCAACTGGTAGGCCTCCACTCTTCAATGGTGTAACGACTCGGTCGGTCGTTACGTAGAACCTGCATTGTAATTACTATTCTTGACTTGTCATAGGTTGGTTATACTGTTATTGATGTGTTAGAGTTGGTAGGCTTGAAATCGGAATGGTTGTAGTGAGATTTTAGCCACTTAGTCCTTAAAAAAAATAGCCTTCGAGTTGGAAAAGTCAACTGAGAGTTGACTTATTGGGAAATGACCTCGGAATGAATATTTTATGGCTCGGATAGCTTCGTTAGCTGATTCGGGACTTAGGAGTGTGTTCGGAATATTTTTGTGATGTCCGATTTAGAATTAGGCTTGAATTGGCAAAAGTTAGTTTTTGGTGATTTCCGGTCAGCAGTGAAAAATAGGCTATCGGGGTCGGAATGGAATTCCGGAAGTTGAAACAGGTTCGTAATGTCATTTTGGATATGTCTGCAAAATTTCAAGTCAATCGACGTTGTTTTGGATGGTTTCGACATCGTTGGAGGATTTTAGAAATTTCAAAGTTCTTATGCTTGAATCCGATGTAAATTTGGTGTTTTGATGTTAGTTTTGGTGTTTTGAGAGTGCAAATAAGTTTGAATGATGTTATGAGATATTTTGGTAGACTCGGTTGGGGTCCCGAGGGGCTCGGGATTTATTTCGATTGGTTAACGGGCATTTTTGGACTTAGAGAATTGCTGGTTTTCTGGTTTTTGTGCAATAGGGATCTGTGCATCGCGATCGCATGGTAAGGGCTGCGATCGCGTAGAACACTCTGAGGGCCAGGAAAAATTGTGCATCGCGATCGCTTGAATCGGGGTGCGATCGCGTAGGTTTGGAAGAAGGTGAAGTGCGATCGTGTAGGGTCATGACAGGCGCGTGGGGGTGAGGTCAATTGGTCTTCGCGATCGCGTGCGTCTGGTTGCGATCGCGTGGGGTTGAGCTGCTGTGAAGTGCGGTCGCGTGGCTTATGCCGCGATAACAATGAGTAAAGTGGGGGCCAGGGAATTTTGTTCTTCGCGATCGTGTGTGGATTTCCGCGGTCGCAGTGAAGAAATCACTGGGCAGTATATAATTAAACCCTCCGCGACTTAAACCCTTTTTACACCATTTTTGTACGGACAGAGAGCTTTGGGGGCAATTTTTGAAGAGGGAAATCAGTGTTCTTCATAGAGGTAAGTATTTTGATCATTAAAACTCGTTTATGGGTGATTATAGACCATAATCTCAGCACTTAATTCATGAAAATCAGTAGAATAAGGTGGGTTTAGTGCTTGAGATTTTGAGACCTTAAGAGATTGATTTGAGGGGTCAAACGAACTCCGATTTTAGCGTTCTTTATATGTACAGACTCGTGAGATGATGAAGAATAGTTTTGTATAATAATTTTTGAGTTTCGGGACGCGAGCCTGGGGGTCAGGTTTTTACTAATTTCGGGTTTTGAGATAAAATTGGTACTTATCAATTGGAATTTATTCCTTAAGCATAAATTGATGATAAAAATCTGAACTTGGTAGATTTGGAGCACTCAGAGGCCGGATTTAGAGGCAAAGGCACTGCAGAATAGTATTTTAGCTGGTTTTGAGGTAAGTAACATTTTCAAACTTGGTTCTGAGGGTTCGAAATCCCGAGCTAAATGATTTATGACTATTGTTGAGGTGACACACATGCCAAGTGACGGGCGTGAGGGCGTGCACCGAGTAATTGTGGCCTGGCTTCCATGGCACCGCTTAGTGATCATTCCATGATGATGTCGATGCTTCTATTAATGTGGTAATTGTGAACATGTTAGAAATCGTGTTAAGTATAAATGCTAGGCTTTACGCCGAAAATGCTGAGACCCGAGTGGTCGTATATTGCTGTCTCGTTTTGTGATTATTTGATGTCATATACTCAGTCCTGTTATAGCATATAACTTCATATCTCAGTCTCAGTATTGTTAATTACATGCATACTTATCATTGTTTCGGGCTGATGGAGGCATTTGTGATCCATGTGAGTGAGACTGAAGAGTAATAACTGAGTGAGGCCGAGAGCTTGTTATTGAGACAGTTTTGAGATTGGACTGCATACCGCAGCGATATTAAATCATGCCTTCATTGGCTTGATATGGCGCTTGGGCCACTAGGGCCCCTCCGGAGTCTTTACACCCCCAGTGAGCGCGTTGATGTGAGGGATGGATCTTCCATGGACATGGATCTTGTCCGAAGTGGATGTAATGTGAGGGATGGATCGTCCCTGGGCGTGGATCTTGTCCGAGTGTTGTATTTCGGAGATGGAATTTTTACGTGGGGGCTGGATTGGCCTTTTTCCTCAATACGGAGTACGGTCACCGGTGTTTATGAATATTCCGGGATGGACTTTTCCCTGGGCCTGAGAGCCATATACGGTACTGAGTGGACTGTTGTGTGAGGGTTGTGATGACTATGTGCATATCCACACTAGTTTAATACATATATTTTTATGATGGCATGTAGAGTATACTGGAATACTTGGCATATTTACTCATCCTAATAAACTGCTAGCAAGTCTAAATTCTGTATATTGTTTATTGTAATATTTTGAGCTTTTGTCTGTCACTACTTCTCAGCCCATAGTTTGGGTTCGTTACCTCTGAGTTGGTGTACTCACGTTACCCCCTGCACCTCGTGTGCAGATTCAGGTACACCGGGACCCCGCAGTGGATATTGAGCAGCGGTCAGAGTTTTCATTGGAGTTGTCGAGGTAGCAGCTGGCGATCGCGACCTCGTCTTCTCTTCCTTATTCCACCTATAGCACTTATTTTGAGACTATGTTTCTATTTCTTCATTCTTTATTTTTTTTAAATAGCAGCTCATGACTGAGTGACACCGGATCCGGGATTGGAGGTTTAAATTTAGTTTTTCAAATATTTTTTTTAAACTTCAGATTCTTAGTATTATCAATAAATTCGTTTAAAATTTTATTTTTACGGGGAATTGAATTTAGCTTAGTTAAAAAGGGCGGCTTGCCTGGTTCCACGACAGGCGCCATCACGACTCTGAAATTGGGTCATGACAAATGGCCAGTACTACTCTTGGTGGAAGGACAGGATGAGAGACCATATAATTAGAGAAGACTACGAACTATGGGATATTGTTACTGATGGTCCTTTGGCCACAAGGAAGACAAGTGGTGAAGGAGTAGGTGTGCCAAAGACAAGAGCTGACTGCACTGCTAAGGATTTGAGAAAGTGGGAGAAAAATGCTAAGGCCAAAAAGTGGCTTGTGTGTGGACTTGGTCCAGATGAGTACAATAGAATTCAAAGATGTACCACTGCCAAGGAAATTTGGGACACTTTGCAAGTGGATCATGAAGGAACTTCTCAAGTGAAGAGATCCAGAGGTACTCTACTATATTCTCAATATGAGAATTTCTCTATGAAGGAAGGAGAGACCATTCAAGAGATGTACACTAGGTTCACTACATTGACTAATGAACTGAAATCTCTTGGAGGGACTCTTCTTGAGGAAGACAAGGTTGAGAAGATTTTGACAAGGGTTCTGCCAGTCTCGTGGGAGAGAAAGATCACTGCAATTCAAGAATCCAAGAACATTGCAACTCTCAAACTGGATGAGCTAATTGAAAATCTTACTGCCTATGAACTTACAAGGCAGAAAATGAAGATGGATGTTCCCAAGAAGGAAAGGAGTCTGACACTGAGAATCACTGAAGGAAAAGATCTGGAAGAAGATGAAATGGCTATGATCACCAAGGATTTAAATAAATATCTAATGAGAGGAAAGGTCTCCTCAAGAGGTGGAAACTACAACAAGGCAAGGGTACCGGAAAAATCGACTAACGAGGGCTGCTACAATTGTGGGAAGACTGATCATCACATCAAGAACTGCCCTCTGTGGGAAGTTGAATGGAAAAAGGAAAGGTTTGAATGAAGGAACTCGAAGAAGGAACAGGTTCATCCCAAGAAGAACAAAGTACCAACAAAGGCTATGGTCGCTTCTTGGGGAGAAAGTTTAGATATGGAGTCAGATGATGAAGATAGAGATGAACAAGCACTTATGGAAATAGGTGAATATCATGAGGAATCTGAGGTAAGTATATTTCTTCTCAAAGACAAGATTAAGTTCTTATCCAAAGAAAAACTCTCTGAATTATTGCTAGACTTTATTGATGAATCTGAAGTAATTAATAAGGAAAAGGAACAGCTGTCTAAGGAGTATGTAATTTTAAAAGCAAAGTGTAAAAACCTGGAACTCAGAGTCAGTGAGACTGTGAGTGAAAACACTGCTCTGAAGAACCAGGTTCATCCACTTGAGACAAATGTCCTAGAGTTAAAATCTGAAAATCTAAAACTGAAACTAGGAACCAGTAAGAAGATAGCTGACAACTCTCAACTCACCTTAGAAGAAAATGTACGTAAACTAAAAGATGAGGTGTATAGGAAGGATGAACATATAAGAATGTTGAAGGAGGAACTTGGTAAGGTCAAGCATGAACTAGACAGAACTTGTAAATAGAACAGATCCTCCGATGCTTTGACATGGCTATAGGAACATCATAGTAGCAATAGGAGAGGACTTGGCTTTGCGAATCAGCTGCCTAAATGGGATCCTAAAAGAAAGTACCTCACCCTTCCTGAGAATAAAATTTGTACCCACTGTGGTAAGACTGGTCACTACAAAAGTGAATGCAATGCAAAATAGCAGGACAGCCAAAAGAATAAAATTTTTATTCGAGGGAAGAATTGGTTACCAAATTGGGCTAAAAGAAATTTAATTCACCCTTTTTCTTATAGAAAGAGACCCAAACTAGTTTGGGTTCCTAAGACTAACCCCTGATTTCTTTTGTAGGTTCAAGTGAAAGGAAGTATCCAAATATGGTACATGGATATTGGCTGCTCAAAACACATGATCGGCAACAAGGACCAGTTCCTTTCACTTGAGGACCTCAAAGGAGGAAATATCTCCTTTGAAAATGGAAACAAAGGTGAAATCATTGGGGTTGGTAAGGTAGGTAAGGATGAAACATGTTCCATTGAGAATGTCTACAAAATGTTTTGTAATAAATCTTATCACTGACAAGATTGTTTTGCAGGGGAAAAGAGTGAACAATATATACATCATAGATATTTCCACACTTTCAGAAAATGAATTAACATGCTTAAGTGTGTTGGACAGTGATCCCTTCATTTGGCATAAGAGACTTGGACATGCAAGTCTGAGTCAACTCAACAAATTAGTCTCCAAGGACTTAGTGATAGGCCTGCCTAACATTAAGTTCAAGGAAGACAAATTTTGTGAGGCTTGTGCAAGTGGGAAGCATGTAAGATCCTCTTTCGAAAGAAAGAAAGTAGTAAGTACCACCAGAACGATGGAACCGATCCATATGGATCTTTGCGGTCCTATGAGAACCTTAAGCAGAGGTGGTAAGAGATATGTGATGGTGCTTGTTGATGACTATTCTAGATTTACTTAGACATTGTTTCTAACATCTAAAGATTAGGCATTCAACATGTTTACTTCTTTTGTTAGAAAAATTCAAAAACAATTAGGAAATCAACATGCATCAATTGAGGTCTGATCATGACACTAAATTTGAAAATGCTAAATTTGCTGATTTTTGTGATGAGCGTGGCATAGATCACAAATTTTCTTCCCCTAGAGATCCACAACAAAATGGAGTGATTGAAAAAAATAATAGGACACTTGAAGATATGACTAGGACTATGCTTCTTTCTAGTAAACTACCTCATAGCTTCTGGGTAGAAGCTATAAATATTGCATACTATATCATAAATAGGTACATGACTAGACCACTCGTAGAGAAGACTCCCTATAAGTTACTTAAAGGGAGAAAGCCAAATATATCCCACCTTAGGGCTTTTGGTTGTAAGTGAATTGTGCACAACAATGGTAAAGACACCCTAGGTAAGTTTGATCCCAGAAGTGATGAGGGAGTATTCTTGGGATATTCTTCACATAGTAAGGCTTATAAAGTTTATAACAAAAGAACTATGTGTGTTGAAGAAAGTATGCATATAGTTTTTGATGAAACTTTCTTTCTAAGAGATAGGAACAATAGGATGAAGAAATTGGGCTGGTCAGAAACTCAATCCAAATTGGAGAAACACTGGAGGAAGGAACAGGTGATGGAACAAGTTCATCCATCCCAGGCAACATGACAGGGGGAATAGAACAAAATAATTCCCAAAATTCATTAGAACCTGTGCCTGAGCTTGTTCCACAGCAACAAGGCATTGAAGGAACTTCAAGGAGTAACCAGTTGGTTGTGAAACCTTATAGATATCAAAGTTCTCACCCTATTGAGAACATTATCACTGATCCAACCTCTAGAATTAAAATCAGATCTTCTTTGAAAAATCTTTGAGCTTTTGATGCCTTTCTATCTCTGATTGAACCTAAAAATATTGCCGAGACTTTGCAGGATGCAGACTGGGTAAATACAATGCAAGATGAGCTCAACCAATTTGAAAGGAGTCAGGTATGGAATCTGGATCCAAGACCCCTGGATAGATCAGTAATTGGCACAAAGTGGGTCCTTAGAAATAAACTTGATGAAGATGGAACAGTGACAAGAAACAAGGCAAGATTGGTTGTACAAGGATATAGTCAGGAGGAAGGCATAGACTATGATGAGACTTTTGCTCCAGTGGAAAGATTGGAAGCAATAAGACTCCTCATAGCCTTTGCTGCTTACATGAAATTCACTCTTCATCAGATGGATGTCAAAAGTGCCTTTCTAAATGGCTCTCTCAAGGAAGAAGTGTTTGTCAAGCAACCTCTAAGGTTTGAGAACAAAGAGAATCCAGACCATGTGTACAAAACTTGACAAAGCACTGTATGGACTCAAGCAAGCTCCCAGAGCATGGTGTGAAAGATTATCAAAATTCCTACTTGAGCATGACTACAAGAGAGGTAAAATTGATAGTATTTTATTCTTGAAGGAAAAAGGTAAAGATCACTTGGTAGTTCAGATATATGTAGATAGCATAATCTTTGGAGAAACTACTAATAAACTAAGTAAAGAATTTGCTAAATTAATGGGGAGTGAATTTGAAATGAGTATGATGGGTGAGCTAAGTTTCTTTTTAGGCTTACAAATTAAACAAAATTCAAATGGAACTATGATCCATCAGCAAAAGTATGTTAAAGAGTTGCTGAAGAGGTTTAAAGTGGAAGACTCTAAATAATTTGATACTCCTATAGCAACAGCCACACAATTGGATGTAGATGAACCTGGTTCATCTGTTGATCAAAAGTTGTATAAGGGAATGATTGGTTCATTGTTGTATCTTACTGCCAGCAGACTTGACATTATTTTCAGTGTAGGACTTTGTGCAAGATTTCAGGCTAATCCAAAGGAGCCACTTAACTGCTGTGAAGAGAATCTTGAGATACCTAAAAGGCACCACTGATGTTGATGCTGACTATGCAAGTTTTCTAGTGGATAGAAAGAGCACCTCAAGTATGGAAGATTTTCTGTGCTCATGTCTCGTGTCTTAGGCCACTAAAAAACAAAATTTTGTGGCTCTATCTACTGCTGAGGCTGAGTATGTGGTTGCAACCTCATGTTGTGCTCAACTACTATGGATTAAACAACAATTGATAAATTTTGGAATCGATGTTGGATGCATCCCTATCTTTTGTGATAGCACCAGTACTATAAGTATGATAAAGAACCCCGTTCATCATAAAAGGACAAAGCACATAGATGTTAGACATCATTTTTAAGGGATAATTATGAAAAGGGATTGATCTCTATTGAATTTTGTGCTACTGATAAACAGATTGCTGACATCTTTATAAAAGCACTAAGTAGAGAGCATTTTGAAAGGAACATGTTAGAATTAGGGATGATTAAGATCACCTAATTGAAACAGTTCAGAATGTACATCTTCGACTTCCTCAACACCTCCACCACCAAGTCCCACTCATTCTCAATCCAGTCCCACTATTCCTCAACCTATCCGTAGTCCATAACCCAGAAAAAGAAGGGTTAAAATGCTTGCCAGAAAAATAGTGGCTACAGATTCTCTCACCAAAAAATTGAATGCCAAACTACAAGTCAGTCAGGCTCATGAATCAGATAATTCAAGTGACTCGTTTAAATCAGCTACTGAGGAAGCAGCAGGATCATCTGATTCTGAACAAGTATCATATGTACCAAAGATCACTTATGAGAATGTGTCTGAAATAGCAGAGAACTTAGAAAACAGGTTCATTTTGGTTGGGTCTGTGATAGATGTGGAGTTTCCAGAAATAGGACGAAGAGGTGGTAAAAATAAAATTGAGAAAGAAAAATAGAGAGAGGGAGGTCAGAGTGAAGCAAGGGGGACAGGGGAAGAAACTATTAGTTTGTCTATCTATGGTACTGAAACAGTAGTAATAGAAGAGGGAGCCAAGAAGTCGGGGGGAGTGAATCAAGAGAAGCGGCTGAGGGGTTAGTACATCTAGGAAAGTCTATAGATGAACCTCGTTCATCTACTAAGGAAACCTTAGCAGATCTTATGAAGAAGTTAGGTGGCAGTTATAAACCAAACAAGAAAAGAACTCCCAAGGTTCAAAATTCTTGAACAGTTGGAGCAAGTAAGAAGAGGAAAGCCACTCCCTCTGCTGATTCTGAAATTCCTCTTCCAAGAGGAAGAACCACAAGAAGCACACTAAGGAAAAGTGAGGAGGAGTTACAAAAAGCCTTGGAAGAGAGTAAAAGAAAGAGGGCTGCAAAAAGAAAGGAGAAAGTTGTTGAGCCTGTAGAGGCTGTTGAGATTGATGAGATGGACTTGGTCCATCAACATGAACAAATGGTAGGGGTTGAGATTCAGACTCCAAGACCAAAGAAAGACAAGACTTCCTCCAAGAAGTCTGCACCTATGTCTGTTGAACCCTCAACTGTAGCCAAGAGAACCAGGTCTACAGTAAAACCTAAAAAAGTGCAAACTGTTGAAGATGATGACTGGAGTGATTCGGATGGAAGTGATTCGGATGGAAAGAAGGACAATTTGAAAAAATTTGGGAAGCGCACCATTATGAAAGGGAGGTTATTGAAGGATTTGGAAGAAGCAGGCATGGTCTTATTGTTGGATAAGCTGGAGGTGTAGTGCTGGAAGGACATGGTCCTTCAGTTGGATGGACGATTGGCCAGAAATGAGATAGTTGAATTCATGGCCAATGCTGGTGTCAAGGATGGGAGAGTCACTAGCCAAGTGAAGGGGATAGAAATTTCTTTTAATGCCAAAGAATTAGAAGAGATTCTTGGAATTCCATCTGAAGGCTATGATGACTACACTAGGAAAAAATGGCCAAGCTTAGATGATCTTCCAACTGCTCTGCAAATCACAAGAAAATTATGCGACAATGGAGAGGAGGTTGAACCTAAGGCAGTTTATAAGAGTGAGATGAAGCCCCCACACAAAGTGGTATTTGAGTTTATCAACAAGTGTATACTGCCAAGATAGGAGAGGAGACACATTGCAAACTACATGGATTTAGTCCTGATGGAGTGCCTGGATAGTGGGAGGTAGATAAATTGGCCATGCTTCATCATTCAGCTGCTGGACAGAGTGATAAATGGCTCCAAAGCCCATGCCATTCCATATGGCTTCATTCTTACCTCGCACTTGGCCACTACAAGGTGCCCCTGAAGAAAGCAGAGATGGCCTCAACCATCACGACCCAAAATCCTATCTTAGGTCGTGATGGCGCCCAACAGCGGGGTCAGGCAAGCCAACAACAATTTACTAAGGGTTCTTTATTATTAGATTAAACATTTCAACATATACTCAGTTTTTAAAACATAAAACATGAATCGACAAGGATAATTAGCCAGTTTTTAATCAAAAGCAGTCATGAAAAAGCATGAGCCAATATATATACAAACCTGAAATCCATAATAACGATCACGTGTGTGCCAGGAACTAGTGTCACCAGTCCTACGGGCATACTAACAGAATATACAAAAGATATAATATAGAGTCCCACTGTCTGAAGGAAATAGATGGGAAATAAGCAAAGGAAACCCCATGGTGCTGTCGGAGATCGCCAGGAGAAAGCAGCTCACCGTGAAGTCAGACCCGTCTATAATCAAAATCAAGCTCCGGTCCGACAACCAGATGCACCAGCCTTAGAACCTGTACAATTAAGTACATATGTGCAGCATGAGTACATAAATGTATAAGTACCCAGTGAGTATCGCGCCTAACCTCGAAAAGGTAGTGACGAGAGGTCGACATGACACTCACTAAGATCCAACAATATAATTTAACAGAATATGATGGAAAGGTAGGCATGTAAAGGCACTGAAGCAACAAATATATATAAGGCACTGAAATCCAAGGAAGTACTGGGAATGAATAAAACAATTACTATTTCACCTTCCACCAAATATCTGTCAAATCAATGTCCATGAATTTAGTAAAAAATAAATCATGCGCATGCAGGGTAAGGACAACCAGCCGGAGTCATAAGATAGTCATGTCCATGCACTGCCGAGGGTCGAACGGCCCGAACCATAAGTGCACCCTTCCATAAAGTACTCACATCTATGCACTGCCGAGGATCGAACGACCCGAACCAAAAGTGCATCTTTGACATGAAGTAATCCTCTCTATGCACTGCTGATCACGCGGAACTATGTCTAATAAAAGACTAAGCGGGCGTTGTAAATATAATCCGGGGTATTATGCCAGAGTCGTTCACACAGGGAATTTACGTATCAAGCAAACTGTTAGAATACTCAACTATCACTTGATGTTATTTAAATTACTAAAACTAAAGATTAAAACTAAATATTAACTACGCTAATGTGTAAACAATTGTAATAAAGATCTAAGGTTATGGTTTTCCCCCTCGGTGAATTTACTTCTTGGATACTTTATATAGCTTGATTAGTTGTTTCTATCACTCATTAACACTCTATCTACCATAAATCTCTCTCAAGTAATTATGATAATTTACTAGACGCACTCTCTCAAGTTACGCTAGCTAGATTGCATTACAGTTCACTTAGATTGCACCCGAAGTATCGTTATCTCTAATCCAACCTCTAAACCCTCGGTTATGACTTTCGTCTATACTCTGGGAGTGGTGTTGTTCAAACAATTTACCTAAAATGCACTCTCTCTCAAGTAGATACATAATAAATAGGCACAGCTAATTGATGGCCATTCAATCAACTACAACAAGAACGTAGTTGAACAAATAGAGTTTAATCAACCAATCAAAGCTATATTAATATCACAANGAAAATCTGTACAAATTGATATCTTGTCGTATGAATCCCTTCTAATGTCTCTAAGTTGTGTTTTTGGGGTCTATTTATATGTTTAGGACAAACCCTAAATGTGTAGGATACTTCTATTCCAACCGGGAAACACTTAAACTCGTCAAAACTCATAATTGACCGGAACTAGGGACCCAGGCGTTTGGGCTCAAACGCCCTCTAAGGCCAGGGCAGGCCTGGCGTTTGGGCTCTAAGACCCCCCTAACGCCAGGGGCTGCCTGGCTTTAGAAACCAAACGCCTGGATAAGGCCAGGGTGTTCCCTCTTCGCCTCTTAAGCGTATTTTCGACGTATTTGCATCCATTTAGCTCGGTTTCCATCTCCAATTCACCTACATATGAAATAAAATCCATTAAGCACATAAAAAGTGTATTTTGATCATTAACGCACATAAAATGTAAGGCATATAACATGTTAAACTATGAATTCTAGCCTCGCATCA